>JAUMHH010220631.1:0-27092 GCA_032359455.1 Chlamys rubida
CTCTAATAAAAGTAAACCATATGTCCATATTACCAACACTTGTTGACGTAATGTCATCTGGGTCAAAACCGATGGTGAAGCCATGACGGTTTGGACTTGCTGACTCTAAGAAGACCAGAATACTGTAAATTTATAGATATGTAACTGACAATACAAAATAAAAACAGCAGCAGACGAGGAAACTTGTGTGAGGATGGATGGGTGATGCTTTTTCACTGTTGACAGTTCGTGTCCGTCCAGATTCGTAAGAATACAGGGGAGATAACTCCGCTCAGTAAAGCAAAGGGATGTTACTCCTTTGGTTTCAAGGTGTAACAACACTATTTATTAGTACTCTGCTAATTATAACTTTTGTTTACTTCAGAGAAGATTTTTTTGAACTGATATTTCATAATGCGTACAAGAATAAGCTCAGGCTACAAAGTTACGACCGACATAGAGTACTAATAGTCGGAATAAGTCAACCACATTGTGACCACATTACCAGAAATACGAAGCAATGAAATACCTTTTAGAAATTTGGTAAGTCGATGCAGGAGGCAAAAAAAGGTTACCTTGAAAGAACCAAACCAAAAATCCCGAAATTGAGTTTAAAATGTTTTTGAAAATATAAAATGCCAATTTAAATATCAATCATTCTGTTACAAAACTAATTTGGAAACTAAAATACTTCCCCGGACTAAAAAGGTCACAAAACACACTGATTGATTGTCCTAACAAGATCCAATTATATACAGTAATTATCTAATATCAACTAACAGGGGATGCGAAAAAAAAAAGAATGAATATACATAATTAGTTTGTTCATAGCAACAAAATAGCGTTAATTTACAAACAAACAAGCAAAAACCAGTAAAAGTTTCATGTACACTAACTACACTTACACTACCAACAAAAAGTGGGAATTTACAACGTTCCTATATACGAAGAAACAAAACGAAACAAAAATAACGAATATGCAGGATATCCTGTAAGCAGTAATCGGTGGATCGACAAATAAAATGACCTAGTGCACAGAAACGAATGAACATGGTTACCAAAAATAAAACAAAAAAACCGGAATAATAAGGTTTTACTCGCATCCCTGCGTACCCTGAAAACTGACAAAAAGTACAAGGTTGCAAAATACCGAAACATCTGTTTAAATGATTTTTTTCTAGAACCGCTATGTTTATTAGACTATATCCTCTTTTCCATACAATTACAGCTACCTAATAGAACATCGTGCTTCGTAATCGTCGCAACATAATGTATAGCCGTGTTCTGTTTATAGAAATATTGCCAGCACTTGTTCCTAGTTCCATAGCAATAATTTCATTTGCCTTTCTCCCGATTTTGCCCGGCGCTCAGTGTCGTAATAAGGAGTAGTTATCTGCTTTCGACTTGCCATCCTTATTTAGATAATTGACTTATTTAGCCTGCGATTTCCACCACCTTACATTTCAATATGCTTGTTAAGGCCGTGTATAATGTATTTCTCTTCAAGCCTGCCACCATATAATTTGTTGAACGTACGTAGTTGATGCATTATTTCGACAGTATGATCTCGTTACCTGAGGCTTACGGGCGATGATTGAACGGCCACCATATCGATATCGGTAGTGCGGTGCGAAGCACATGAGAAAACGTCACCAAAATAGCGTATGTGGGCAGTGAATGTTCGGATTCTTGACATTTCATCAAGACCCCGGAAAATCTTCCGTTTCTGTTTTTTTGGTTTTTAGATGTCCGGTGTCTTGTTAGTTCCGATATTTATCGATCTTTCATGATGTACAGGTTAATGATATGTCCATGCTGTGTATCCTAATGTGCTGCTCGTCGATCTTGCCACTTTTCATACTTTTTCATTTTTGAAAATATTCAGCTATATCAACTTGACTGGTGATCTTGAACATCAATCAGGGTTTTTGACGGGATTCGATCACTTCTAAATTTCATGGAGATGCATATTGTGTATGCTTTTGTTATTACAAAATATGCTTTATCTTTGTTTGTAATCAAACCCCTTGTGTTATTGCATGCAATAATATCAAGTTCTACTGAGAATATACTGCGGATGATTATTACTGCGTTATTGTCATTAGTAGGAACTAAAATTGAATTCCACTACTCTGTTTCAGCAAAGAGATGGTATAGGTACATGTAGCTACTTAGTAAAGATAAATGTTAGATTTGTAATTATGTTGCTTAATAAGAGAGAGTTTCGAGAGTTTAAATGGTGAACAGATAAAAAAAAAGTCGTGAAATTTCCATTTCTACATACATGTATCAATATCAATACTATCTACAAATAATGTCGCAAAAAGACCACCGTAGGATGCACGATTATAAATTGGTATCACAAGTTAGTTCCCGTACGTTTCTATAGAGTTAACACATTTCGAATGGCACTAAGGAAACCGTCACATTACCTAAGACTAAACAATGGGTGGCGTGCTCTCTCTGGCATTCTGATCTGCTGACGTCGTAATATTTCTGCGCTCAATGCTGATATTTTCTACGGACAACTTTAATACACGCTGCAATTGTTCGGTAGCAGACCCATATATAGCCACTGGTGCTAATGATCCCTTCTTCAACATTGCTGGTTGACGGTATTATCGTTTTTGTGAGGATAAGTCCACAGTGAGAACACGCTATCGTCCTACAGCTGTACATCATTATATCAGCATTTGTAGTAGCAGTTTTCGCGACAAATCTTTTCTGACAATATTAGGCGATGAACATGTGTATTTGTCGTTCAGGGAAAACAACAATACGATGCTACGCAAAATCAATGAAATTACTGTCAGCAGTAAATACCTTCCATTATAATGACAGGTCCATATATTGTGTTACAGTCATGATCAGGGCCAATATATAGTTCGATTCAATTAGAGGTAAATACTTTTCGTTCAATCAGAGATCAATATATTTCGTAACGGTATACTTGTCCTCCTTGCTTCGTATTTCTAGGTGTCACGTGTCCAACATGAGCTGCTATTATTTTATAAACTTCCAATTGTGCCTCGATAAAAAATGTGTCTGATCTTACAATATCCTTTGTCATTGTCATATGCTATTATTTTTTATTTGTATTTCTATAATTTGAAGTAATCAGTAGCTGTCAAGATATGATACCTCTGTTCCATAGGATTAGTACTGACGTCAGTGTTTCCATGGCAACATAATAGGATAAGATGTCATTTAGGATACTGTTACTCCGTTCAAACTAATCACAGGAAAAACGAGAAGCTGACACATGCTAGAATGGTGTTCTCTAATTTCATTAAGAGTTTTTCGTTTTGCTATATAAGAACATTGTATAGTTTCCTTTCGAAGTTTAATACTCCCATGCCGCTGATATCTCTACCCTATTCATGATTACATGCGCCACCTACAGATCGCAGTGACTTCTTATAGGTATACTATATAGCAGTTAAGTACTTGAGGTTGTTCGATACAGTCGTGGACTGAGCGCAAACCGCAAATTCTAAAATCTAAAACAAAATGCAAAGATTATTACCTGTTGGCTGCGAAGTCTGGAGCTTGTGATAGTGTTTAAACCGTAATGTGATAATATACGTGGGATCGACACAAGCGTCAGAAGCAGTTATGTTGGCCTCCTAAATATGATCTTCAAAAGAGTGTGAAGCTGAAGTTTTTCGGGGCTGCCCACAATAACAACTCGATTGTTTATCTATTTGAATGCTAAATAGTACCAAGAAGTGTAGTGGAAGAGGTTACTTCGGGCAGCAGCTGTGTTCTTTATCCCTAACTAAGTTTGGTATGGGGGCTATTTTATAGTCCTTTAATTGTGGCCGTAAGCAAAAAAAGGTTACATTTATAAATAAATGTCCGGTAATTAATTATCAAAGCTATATAATGACTTGTCTGCGTTAAGTGAAAAGCGAATCATACATTATACATTACTGAACCACGGTACAAGTTGCAATTGTTTTATCGACATAAAACTTAATCTGCTTAATAACATGTCTTAAATCTGGTTTTCTTTGTCATAACGGTTCCTTGCCTTGATGTTCAACTGTTGGCAAACTGATTGCTCGAGCTTGTAATTCATGTTCAACAAGACAGTTCTGTAACAACTGATATGACTGGTCAGGAATTTGCTATTCAGTTGATAACCATATAAAAATATGTTGATTTCGTCAAGTTGCGAAGTGCATACAATTTTTATACAAGACAAAGTTTATGTAATAAACAAAATATTCTAACGCACCAACACATAAAGGCTTATCTGAACTCAATGTCAATACAAAACGATAACACCTTAAAAATACAGGAGACAACAGACATGTTAGCTAGGTCAAACGACACAACAAAACGGAGGCGAAGCCAGTCCTCCGGAAGGATATGCGTCGTATCTCTCATCAAGGGAGATCTTTCTTCGTCAATCTTTTTGGTCCATTGATTACGATTTTTACATTCTTAATACGTGCAACACTATTTTATATCATTCCACAATAACGATTTTCAAATGAATTAAACGACGAGAAAATCAACACTTTCAATTTAAAACATGTGATGCTAAACATATAAAAACTTGTGAAAGAATAAGAAGACTCCTGAAACCTTTTCTTGGTCTAAGTGCGATATATTGAATCAAATTTCCAAACTACATGTACGACAAAGGCTGGGGAGAGAAGCTCTATTAGACCATGTTTTAGAAAAAAAATATTTATAGATAACCCTTTTTTAGATATGAAGTCCAAAAAGTGTACTATAGAACGTATTTGTATTCATAAAGGTTTTCATTTTGACACAGGGTATGGATTATAATTGAATCCTTCCAATACATAACGGCAATACAAATACACACTGGCGTAAGATAGACAGATCCGCTTGTTTTCGAAACACTATTTTATCATTTCGGTGTCCAATTTAGCAAATTGAAAATGCATATTTATTATTAATATCATTCTGGAAGGAGTTTTAAAGAAATATGGATCTAGAAATTCTGCAGATGATACATTGATAAACGTCACTATAGACAACTACCTTCCCAATCAATACTTCCCACTGCACGTCTTACGTAACCGCGCGCCATATAAATGATAGACCTTCCTTGGTGTCCATATTTGATTAAATTAATATGATATTCTGAAAAATTGAAAATGCGTCTATCAACGCCATCTCTCAGCAGCATTTTGGCGACGGTGCAATCAGATTTGACACATCTCCGTCTTTCCTTGCATTTCTTTTCATTTTGCAGACTTCCGTGTTGAATGTGAGTGTTTCCAATTAGATGTCTCGCCAGTAACACATGGCTACACTTAATTGGTTTGTAACATATTCTAAGGAACTGATGCTTCTGTTAACAAGGCCACTGCAGTCATGTTTAGGGTATAGGCTGAGGACAATCCGGTCAACCTATCACACTATTTCAACCTTTTAGACCACTATTGCCTCTGCTGAGGACAGTGTGGCTTTCTAGAGTTAATGCGGCAATGGCTGAATGTTAGACGAGGGCACTATAACTCATAGCACGAAAACTCTATAAGATCATGATATCTGCAAATTGTAGTCAGTAAAATCAAACCACTACTTCGTTAAGTAAATTACTTGCTGTGACGTAAACAAAAATTGTATTAGGCCAGAGTTCTTTTCTGGTGCGTGAATGCAGTTTAAACTGAAATATGAATGAAAATTTGAAACATTGAAACATAACTAACTGCCTAAGCAGCAACATGAGTGCTTTATACTGGTGAAAATGCCTCCGGTTGTAAATCTGATAGTGGCTAACAATACTGCAAGGACTTTGACTCGAAAGTTCTCGTGTACATGTACATGTAGGTGTCAAAACATCGTTTGATATTTTATTATCTGATACACTTATCCTCGGTAATATTAGCCGTATGCCAATAGCACTCTGATCTGAATTTGTTTTCATAACTTTACGAAGTATTGTGTGGCGTTAAGGAAATATGTATTTCGGTAATTCATTTGGTAACACCAGACCCTATGATACTGTAAATGCATCTCGTTTTATTTGGCAATGACGGGAGCACATCGAGTTTGGTTTCTTCCATGACCCCTTCGCAGAAGAAGCGGAAAACCCCGATTCTGCAAGGGGTCCATGTAAGTAGCCACATACGATATAGGACAGTGTGGTACTTAAAATGGGTGACGTAAAATACGTCGGACGAGTGAGGGTTTCAGGGTGCAAAGGTCAAGGCAAATGTCACTGTTACTGTTTAAAATCAAGTAACGAATGGATTTTGATTAAACTT
Source organism: Chlamys rubida (assembly GCA_032359455.1). NCBI lineage: Eukaryota > Metazoa > Mollusca > Bivalvia > Pectinida > Pectinidae > Chlamys > Chlamys rubida. The sequence goes on from JAUMHH010220631.1 coordinate 6,231, forward strand.
TATAAATAGGTCAAATATTATAATCAACGAGTATATATATGTCAGGTTCCAAGGTCAAGGCAAATGTCACTGTTGATACTTATAGAAAACAATCAACTGATTAAGTGTCACCGTTCTAGAGAATTCATTTCTTAATAGCTTTATACAATGGTCAAGTACGAGATTAATTCGAATGAGTTCGTATGTCACGGTCCCAAGGTCAAAGTCTTGCTTTAATGAAAAGTATCGACCAGTCCAGGTCATCATATTTAGCGAAATCATTATTCAGTGGACTTTGATACAATTTTATTCATCGGCCAATCACAACAATATACCGGGTGAGTCTGACACAATTTAAGAGGGTTTTAAATAATTGGAAGTTAACAATATTGACTATATGACGTCAAATCGTTACTCCAAGTGATGTTCTGGATGTAATGTTGAATTTGAGTATCAGATAATATATTTGCTCAGTTACATAGCTTACATCTCATACAAGTCGTGTGCTTTAAATGGTATCAATCTATTTTGACTAGAATATTGAAAATACGGTTTCAATTCGAAATCGACCGATGTAGCCGGTAGAAATCATCTATACACGAATAAGAATCAAGACATACTACTACATAGTACTGTTGAAAGTTGATGAAAGTTGTGCATTAAATCTTAACATCATTGTGTGACAGTGTCTATATCAAACATCGTTTGTCTCGACATTTTTCGAAAATCTAATATTCCGAATAAATGGGACTGGACATACATGTGTGAAATACTAGCTACAGGGTCATCCAGGCCTTTTTATATTCGACAGCAATGTTTCCCAAAATATTTTATTTTATTATCGACAGACGCAATGACGCACTGCCTCACATGATTTTAAGAGAGGATTTATCGGGCTGAAGTTCATATGTAAACAGCACGAAAACACCAACATGCTTGTTAACCACTAAAAACAATGCACTGATGTAAATGATCCTGCAGAAAGCTTTGTTGTCAAGTTATTATTATACGGATGGCTATAACTCTTCCTCAGCTTGTGAAAAAAATCATTGCTGCATGTAACTGACCGACAGGATAAAAACAAATCAGATTTAGGAAAACACTGGCACGAGCGCGCGCGCGTGAGGACATTATCGTTAGGGGACGACGACCACATGTATCAATGTCAGGCAAACACGATTTTTAAACAATCTCGGTTGATTTTCTGGACGTTTATTAGCCTTGTCCTCGATGAGCTGATTATCGTAGAAATGTAGAGCCGACAGGAACTTTTGGAATGCACTAGCGACTAAACCACAAATATCCGCATGTTGTTACTCTTATGCCCGTTTCCTTGATATTGACATTTAGTTTATGTGTCGAATTTGGCTCATTCAGTGATGCTGTGTACGTGGAGATCTCGTAATTCAGTACGTCCTTGAAGCTGTGAAGTTTACTTGTATAGTTTCCGTGGTTCTCTGATGTAATTAATGTATTCTTTAGAAAATCGCATGGAATCAAAGAGAGTAGGAAATGTTTCAGGAAATTAAATCTGCACGGTTAGAAATGTTTCAGCATATTGAAGTCAACATTGTTACACATAAGTAAACAAAAATACGAAGGTTCCAACGAAAGTCTAACATGAAGTGTTGCAAAAGAATTCACGCACTTAGTGTAAATTATTTTGTTACATCAAAAGTTGCAACAATTTGTAACTTACATGTATCACTCCTAGGTGTTATCACTTTATCTTACACCAGGGCATGTGGCTATGACCAACTCATAAGAAAACTAACTTTATTACAATAAAGGTTGCGGTCGCAACCCTTAGTATGACAAATAGTAAATCATTCATTATTTTAGACAAAGAGATACCACACTTCTGCTGGTATGCGCAAGTGGTTCATCTTGCGTCGGAAACCATTTTGTTCTACAGGGTCTTTGAATTGTTTATATCGGTACAGTCATTGCTGAGAACTGATTATCAAGTACAGTGCTATATAGTATAACTAAAGTGAAATAACGTTAAGGGAGGTAACATTCATTATTCATTATTATAGAACTGACATTCTCAGTTGTACAGACATATCTGATCCGGGCTTCACCATAGGAATAAGCTTACGAACGTTCCCGATTCATATGTTCAAAAATCACTTATTGACATGATGCAGTAAATGAAAATAACAACGATTTCAAAAAAACAAGTGGTAACATGTTTCATGGGAAAAATCGTTTATAACAATTGACCATGATACTTAGACCTGAGTTTAACCCTCGCATATATATATACACTGGTGATCGCAGGTATTCTCGAGAGGTATGCTCGTAACCCTCGTCAGACCAGGGGTGGATTCCCAGACCTGACCCTGTGGAACACTAATGATAATACTGTCAAGGTTGGTTCAAGTTTCATAGATAGAAGTTTCTAAATATATTTGCCTTTAAGCTGTCGTTTGATAAAATAGAATGGACTATTTTCCTCTCCTCCCTAAACTACGTTTGTTTTCATATTTGAAATACAAAATAACCAAATGTTGTCTTTGACGTTTTTATGTATGCTGTGCATGGGCGGTTACATTATTTGATGTTTTTATTTATGGTTTGCGTGAGTGATAACACTATTTCACACAGGTGGAAACATAAAATCTATTAGTAATGTGACCTTGACCAATATTAAAATAACATTTATCGATCACTTCCTAGCGGAGTCAATAGTTGTCATTTACTCCACTACCTCGTCGCCGTAGTAATTGGTAAATTTTTCATAATTGTCATCGGTAGTAGTTATCAAAATCATCGGCCACTTAATTTGAAACAAATCCAGGAATAACCCTGCAGCAAGTCGTAATGGATGACAACTAGTTTAATGGCTTGGTTCAGCTCAACAAAAATGCAAATATTGAGCGATCAATTTCGGATAATCAGTGCAATACATCTTCAGGAATATTGTTTACATGAGAGTACATGTTTATAACATTTTTCTGGTCATAGTAAAGGCCACATATGGTGTAGGGATTCCACATGGCCTGGATGTGTGTCCTCTAGGGTTTGTATAGGTTAACGATGCCTTTCATTTTGCTTTGATTTCTTCAAACTCAATTTACGGTATTGTTATTGTTTATGCTCCTAAATTATTTTCTAATTAATTTCAAAGCTAACCATTCCCCCAAAAAAAGTATTTTGTATTTTATATCTTTGATTACACACACTTCTTTTGTCAAAAAATCTCGTTTGGTTGACAAACGTTTAAAACTTGTGTATGTAATATTAAATCTGTTGACCTGTATCTGGTATTTAGGAAACCTTCTGATTAAACCAGTATAATACGTATGGAACATATAACTAAAACAGTTGTGATGTATTCTTTGATATTATTCAAAATTTCATTTTCAAAAACCCTCTCCTCTATAAAAGAGAAAACAAATCCTATTACCAATCGGCTCTCTCTTCACAGCTTTGTTTCATTATAAAACATTATAGGGATTCCATATTTCACTCCTTAATAGTGCTGTCATCAGCGATAATTAACCAGTCGTCGAACTCGCTTCCAAATGTAATCTGATTCTAATATAGGAAATGTTAATGATTATTTTACTCTTCATCATCTTGTCGTGATGTAAACCTATTTCATTTCCAAACTTGAAACATTGATTTATTTATGTTGTGATACGGTCCTTTTCGCGCTCCAGCACAAAGTAACACGGAAAAGAGTAAATGAAAACTGTGACGCATATTATAAAATGAAAAAATAAACCCGTTAAGTTTCTAATAATGTTCGGCTCATGTTATGTATATTCAAAAAGAACAGCAGACATAAACTTTTCAAAGGCATATCGAAGCAAAATGCCGCACCTATTTTTTCGATTATTACAGTGTACAATATGTACCTGCAACTTCAATCAATTACGTCGTATTTGATTATATACATCCATGTACAAGTTTTCCTTGTACATATCTGTATATTATAATTTCTGCTGATTTTACCGAAAATTTTAAGTGAATGACACTTGCTGACAAAACGACGTCTTTAACTGAATAATGACGTCATTTTACGTGTTCTACAATGTAAAAGGACGTTGTTCCTTTGTCAATATGGCGATTTTTAAAGTGGCTCACACCGATAAATTTTAGCAGAAATGAGTTTTGGTAGAGTTTGATGTAGATATCCTGAAGATATAGGGTTTTCTGTGTCTTGACATATTAGTTAAGAAAAATCTAGACCCTTTGTTAACCGAACGATTTCAGCCAAACATTTGATTGGAGCAGCCGAGTACTTCTTCGTCACTCTCTCATCCCGACAGCGATAAGTTGTAACCTGGTATATTTACTTATTAAGGGTCTGATGTTAGTTCAAGGTAATTGTTTTAAATCTTTTCCTGCAAGATGATAGGACGATGGTACCTAAGTGGGTTCCCACTAAATCGGCGGGTTTTCCCTGTGATTTCTGTTCATGAGATATTCAGGAAAGTAATTTTTATCGAGTGTACCCGCTTCAATGCTTGATATTTTAAAAAGAAATACATCTATAACGGTTCATACAACTTGGGTACTTCCGATATTACTGTTGGCATACCTGTCGTTTGTTAGAATGACAGTTTTGCGTTGATAGGTCGTTAAGATTTTATCCAAATGATATATAAACGAAAACGTGATTTTCCTTAGTGCCACTTACTATATTTTACCTTCACATTAGTGCAGACTCAAGTACTGGGAAATAAATAATTTTCCCTTAATTTTCTTTGAAGCAAATACATATTGAGATCCATGTTCCAATTAAATTTCACCAAAACATGTTCCAAGTATAAGTAGATGAAATCGGTATAGTATCATTTTTTTCTATACATCGGAGTGTCCTTGGAACAAAAGCGAGAGTTTGACGTAATGTTTGTCTGTGGAGAACCTTGGTTTGTCTTCGGTATTTTTGTGAGGGGTTATGATGTCCTCCCTTTTCTTTTGATGTCTTCTCAGTTTCTCCTTCCATCAGATATCTCACACACAAATAGGGTTGATACAAATCCTGATCAATGCAAGTGAACAGCAGGAAGTTCTCCTTTACCGACTAATGGTGGACCAATCAAGGGGACAAACTCTCGAGTCGTTTATCATCTCACCAGGGGCAGGCCCTGATGTACAGGTTAGCCGACCCAGCGCCTCTGGCATTTCTGGGCTACGGAATCTGTAATTAAAAACTTTAAACCTGCTCATTCATCAACCATGAATTAATGAATGGTATGGGTTCTTTCGAACCCACGATCGATTTTTGTTCTCATGCTAGCGCAGTAAAACGTAAACCGAAGTTATTTATTCCTGCATTGGCTCCCGGTAACGATGGAATAAATTCACGAACAACTATCTCTTTCGCTTGGATCCATTTATATATCTAAACGTGTTTCGGATAACCAAGATGTTTGGAAGAACCTATTTACATGGTGAGAGAGGGCAATCTTTACCAGTCGTAGACTGATGTATTGCATTCAAACTTCGTTCGTCTTCCAGGGGAAAATTTGGGTTTAAAACACAAATTGTGTAACAATTTATTCACTTCTACCACAGAAACCAATTACACAAAGCAAATGTACAGTACCAAATGTGTTCACATAGACATTATAGTATCACACTCTACTAGGACACAATATTATGATAAAGGACTAACCAGTAATGATAAGGGATCAATGGGTGAAAGAACGGGAAGAGGGGGCTACTTTAGAGCAGAACGAAGGGATAGTTTAGAGCAGAACGAAAGGGTAGTTTAGAGAGAAAAGAAAGGGTAGGATAGAGAGAAAAGAAAGGGTAGTTTAGAGAGAAAAGAAAGGGTAGGATAGAGAGAAAAGAAAGGGCAATTTAGAGAGAAAAGAGAAGATAAGGTTTCTATGTTTTCAACGAGGCAGCAGATTAATTGTCGTTTCGTAAATGTACCCAAGAAAAGAGTACAAAGCAAACCTTCTTTTCTTCAGTTGTCTTATAGTACTTGACCTTACTTTAATCAACTAGGATACAGCAGTTCTCTAGAATAAAACTTACCTAAACATTATTTATGAAGCGTGAGGTCAAACAAAAATCTTAGATTTTTTCTTTTTTAATGTGGCATTGTTTCCTAAATTGACATTTTCTTGAGATGGTGCCACGTTTTATTTCTTTGATTCTACTGATTTGATATGGTCACGCTGCAGTCTATATACTAGTATTCTATTTAAATGTAGATACATGTATTTGCCAACTTTACACAAAACAGTTTAAGATGTAACTAGCATCACATTGCACACACACTTCTGTCTTTTCCAACCATACAACGTTGTTTTGTTGGAATGCTTCGTTAGTTCGGATTAAAAAGATTATCCTTGGTAAAAATATTATACAGAACGGATATTATTTGAATTTGCATTTGTACTTGGTATATGTACTGAACATCGAGATATAGAAATAGAATCAGACAGGACCAAACGGTAGTACACGTGTTTAAATGTATGCTGCTGCGCTGAACATGACGGTATTTCTGACATAATTATCTTATGTTCAACTAAAAGCTTCAAAATGTTTCCTTTGCAGTTTTTTTTCTTCAACCATTTCCCGCAGTTTAATTAAAATTATCCAATTAACTTAATTAAGAGACTGTAAATAGCATAATTAAATCATTATCCAGAGCTCAACCAATCAATTTTTGAATTTGCTATCGTATTTTGTCCTAAAGCTGAATATTTGTGCTTACTAATAGGTTTTGGTTTAGCTAAATACATTAGCATGACGGCCTTGTTTGGTGCAATTCTGGAAAGCGAGAACTGTGTATCTTTCTATTAAACAATGCTCTTTTTCTACTTTTCATTAGTCTTATGTCGCATTGCAGGATAATCTCCCCAGGAACACGGGCTTGCAATTGAACGTCTGAATCCGACTTATTCAACTACTAAAGAACGGACATTAGTCCATACCCCTTGTGTTTGTTTCAATAATCTTTGATAATTTCTTACCTTAAATTAACAAGAACAAACTTAAACAAAGTAAAACGGCTTAAACAAAGGGAAACATGAAACGTTTCCTGGCCAAATATTTAAGACGGCATTTGTTTTTTCCAATCTCAGTGCGTGCCCCATACATTAATTATATACCTTGATGTGTTCTGCTCTTATAGTTTTAAACCAATAACTTTGTACGTTCAATGGTTGTATGATATACAAATGTTATAGAATTGATTAATTAGATCAATATACAGGGATAGCTGAGGTGCTAAAGGTGTTTTCCAATCAATTGCTTTTTTATGTAAATAAACGTGATTGAAGTAAGACTGGCACTCGTACATTGAAAAAACGCTGTTGCCAGATGGTCGTGATTCTACATTTGACTCCAGGGTACAATGTTTTGTTTGGTACGTCCTTCGTATGGCGTCGGGGAATTTCGTCAGTTTTTGTGTGTGACTGGATGGTTCGGATTATTGATTGTTTGTTTGTGATTGATGGTTTAGATTTTATTTACGGAAACACCCTGCAATGAGCCTTGTCAGTAACAACCGATGTGAGAACTTGATTAGGTACATGATCGTACAATCCACGTAATTGTTCTTTTAGATATGGTCTGGTTTTCACGTGAGCAACTTTCAACATGGCGGCAGTGGGCCGATTGTATTTTTCGCACATCCGAATGATGAATATTGAGCCCAAAAAGCATAGTGTCAGATGTCTTCCAGATATTATTTCCTTCCTCAAATTAATTAATTGTAATAGTTACATGTAGCTCATATGTTAAGCATAATGAGCCGCACAATTGGGTTGCTATATAAGAATATTTGTTTTTACTTTTAAAAAGCTATATGTACACGCGGCTAGACTACTCTTCAAAACAGCATTCTACTAAGATGGCCTATGTGGACAACCATTGAGAGAAATATTCTAGGTAGATTATGTGAACCACAATCTAACCACTATCTCCGGTAACTTAAGGATAAATACTCCAAATTTGCATAGAATGACATAATCAATATACATCCCAAGTCAAAACTAATTATCTGTATAAGACGGTTACAAATACGGTTGGGGGTTGTTGACCAAATGGTGTATAGTTCCTTTTAGATAAGGCGATCCATGTTGAATCATATTGGTTTAAAACGTCAATGGGTACACATTTTCAAATTGATTAAAATACATTGTTTTTAATTAGAGAAAGTACACAATCGGGCGTCATGTTCAAAAGTCAATATGCTACAATGTAGCACCTGAATGACCTCTTCGTTTAAAGTAAAATTGCATTCGCTCATTTTATGTTGGGTTGACAAAACCCAACAATTCCTTTCATAGCTATTTTTCAGATTATTCAAGCAAAGATGCATTGGATATTGGTACACCGTCACGTGCAAAAGATACATGTAGCAGGGTTCCTCTGATGAACCTCTAAAGAGGTGAAAGCTCTAGGGATGTACCAAGAAACTCTTCGTTTTTTTATATTTAACCATCACAAGGACTTTGAAAGTTTTTCTGATTATGTATATATATATGTAAATAGATGAATCTGTTCAAGATATCAGTACTATTGAGGATTCAGTACTGTACAGAGACAATTATTGGCTCATTCCCACTGGACATTTCTCTCTTTATATATTGATACTCAATTACAAACGACTTTTTTTCAGTCTTCCCTTTGATGGTCTTTTAATGCAGATTTGACTTAATACTCTATAGTTGGATAATTCTGCGGGGCTAACATTTCGCGGTTATCCCGATGGGCACTCTTTTCGCATCGAGTATATTCCTAAAGGTGTGTACTGATACGCCGCAGCAACTTCCCTTGTTACCAAATACAAGACACTATGTTTGAAAATCTTCTCCGAAATGAATTTAAAGAGAACTATACTTATCAATAAGATATATGCATTATTAAATGTTTTATTAAACAATACATTTCATATACATGTAGATATGTTATTTTCTTTTCTAAAACAATGCTTAAAAGCACAGTGATAAAAAGTAGGCTATATGTCTGATTTGAGCGAAAACGCAAAACATTACACAATACATCTGGTCTATGACTATTAACTTTGAGCTAAATACAAAGCCATGTTTTACACTATTTTTATTCGAAAACATATTCTTTCATTTCAATTATATGTTAATAGAAGCGTTGTTCAGACCCCCGGGTGTGACATCCACTAGATAGCATAATGTGTCGTGTATAAATCAGACTCCTGACCTGTGAAATTGAATTGTTGCAGACCAGCATTCGTGTGTGATCATCAAAGTAACACAGGCCTTTACACAAGGCATATCTCCTCGGTTTAAAGTTAAATTATTCACACCAGAATGTTATGATAAAAAAAACACTTCGGTAGAAAGCATTCCGAAATCAATTCATTGATTGTACAGCCTTTCTTGTCCAGGAGATATCGTTTTTTACCATTTCCTTATAGATTACTTCATATTGTTTTACTATTTCTGATTCCTTTGTTGAATTGAAAAGACATTTAAACACGATCGTTTGCAATAGGATCCAAAATGAAATCTCCGTTGAACCAGGGAAAAGATACATACCTGATTATAGCATATTCTCCGCAAACAAGATATGTCGATTTGTTCAGATATTTGTGTTTTACTTTTTTACACTATATTGATTGATAAATTTAAAATATTTTGTCATATATAAAGCAGCTTAATCCAGGCAATATGAACAAAAACAAAACAGATGAACTATCCTTATTAGTTTCTACAGGTGAATAGTTTTTTAACTCTCCGAAATTTAACCATACACACTCCAACGCTAAGATGTTTTGTGAGCCCCGTATCATGGATACTCAAACGACAATAAGTTATGAGCGTCCCCTACCATACAGACTCCATCGCCAACATGTTTAGATCAAGCACCCCCACCATGCAGACTCCATCGCCAACATGGGCTTGGAGCGTCCCTACCATACAGACTCCAACGCTAACATGTGCTTGGAGCGCCCCTTCCATACATACTCCAACGCTAGCGTGTGCTTGGAGCGCCCCCTTCTTTACAGACTCCAATGCAAAATCCATATGGAACATCCCATTCACGTCTTGTTGTTGAACAATGTAGATTTTAGTCCTTGGCATGACTTACCACTGTTTCAACCGAGTTCTCTTCTTTCTTCATCACTTTGCATTTGACTTTGAATGTTGAGAGATGGTTAAAACGACGTTTGTGAATGTTTGGTAATAACGTAAAGACAAGATGTACCATATCGTGGTCCTCTGTCATACGTCATGGCATTTCAATGACGCCACATAACTTAGGCGGCTTGCACGCGTTATTGGTCTCCTGCACCCATTACAACAGTTAATATCCTTATTTTCTCCCTTTCGACGGTTTTCTACGGTTTTATTGGCTCAATGTTGCTGTCAACATTCCTACAATTTACCTTGTTTGCAATGTGTAACCCGTATAATACCCCAATGTGACCATGAAGTCCACACCATGTCACATTAAGTCTAATGAATAGTTTTACCTTCTGATTGTCATGTCATCAGGTGTCTCTGTGTTACTATGAGTTGGAGGCTCGGACAGGGCACGCCACAAAATATGGTCTTCCTTCGTAAGTTGTGTTTATTTTTCCTATATTTAATTGATAAACATAATGTCTCCTAGTACACTAGTGTATGTTGATACGAAACGTTTAGATACGAATTACCTGTCGTTATTCTACTGTGTCATAAACATCATATTTGTGAAATTCGTATCTATACATATTTATACAACTATACAATGCGATCCACTTATTTGTTTTGATTTTTGGTTATGATCATATAGCTACTATTTGGGATGTTGGACATTTCAACATAAAAACTACCTATATAGAGCAAGGCGGCCGCTGTGGTATAATGGTAAGAATTGTGGATACTTCTCGGCTAGGCGATTTGGTACCAGAGAGACCACGAGTTCGAGTCTTCCCAGAAAAAATCGTTTTTCTTCTGTTTCTGCACGTATGTCAAATAAGTACAATGTAAATATATAAGTAAAGGTTAAGACATATTTAACACATCCTCTCTTGTAGTTGTCGATAGTGATGCCACAAGATGTCGACATCATAAGATAGATATTCCGAAACAACAGCTTCCCCACCCAACCTCTCCAGGTGAAAAGTTTTGGGGTTAAGGAATTTTATTTGACATTTAGTATCATCTGCGGGTGAAATATGTGGTGATATATTCCAATTTACACAAAAGTTATACTGCATACAGATGTTTTAGGGCCTAGATGTATCCCGATATACTTACCATATATCACAATAACAATGCGTCCTGTAACATAATCATATACACACAGATATACCCTGTTTGTGCACACTATCAAACACCTTATAGCTTCAGTAACGACTGTTTTGTGTTTAACTAATGACATTACGCAACACTAAGCTATTGATCGGGGAGATACGTGGTAGACAAACTAACCGCCTCCTATCCTATAAATATTTATACCGGGCTCAAGGTCAGCTAGTTCCCGTTCATCAGATAAGGGGTTCCCGAGACTCTTTATTCCAAGTCTTCCACGTTATCCGAAACTTTTTAGAGTTAGCACGTGAGAAGAGAACGCAACTGTTATTACAGTAACTTTCAGCCAATGATGTTGGTAGCAGCTTCTCGAATATTGGATTTGTCCAGTGCTCATTTAAACATGATAAAAATTATTGTGTATGATTTCACTATATGTCATATATATAGCAATTGGATAAAAACGTTCTAAATGGCGGTTCCATGTTCAGATTTATCAAAATCCATGCGAACATGTTATAGACATCAGTCAAGTTTTTCCTTTGATACCGATGTTGTATTTTGTCTAATGAAAATAGTTTAATAAACAATAAAATAAAATTGACAATAAGCGTCAGCATGCAGAACTGACACTCAAGTTAAATCAACATCAGTGTATGAAGTGGCACCAAATAAACGTGTAGTCGACACACACAAAATTCTTATTAACTTTATAAAGAACCATGTTAGAATCGTCGTCCATGATCTCTAACGCGCAGAACCGTTACTACTTATGTAATCAAGCTTGAGATTAAAACCCCCTCTCCCAAATGTTTGGTTCGAGTCTGACCGACGGCAGTGCATAAGCGTTGTGTTGACGTCACCTCGTATGGCACCGCGGTTTCCCCCCGTGGGCTTTCCTCCCTCAACAAATCAACATTTACTCTTTTAGTGGTTGCGTAATAAAAGCTGTGCGGAGATTAGGTGTGTTGTTTACAATGTTTCCGACATTAAATAAAGATTTTGACTATTGCTATATGGATTATGTCACCTTAATTTATGAGAAAGAGCTCAAAGATAACAAATTATTGATTTCGGAAAGCTGTGTCTGAACAAAGCCATACGATGCAAACAAACTAAGGAATATATTAGCGGCGCTGCTCAATTGCCATCATTTTTAACCTAGGGGCAATGTCTTTTAACATCAACAGGGGATGTGCATTTGGAATATCGCAGATGATTGTCGTTGAAAAATAGCCAAGTGAGTTGATACGATAACATGTCACGTGGAACAACATGACACTACAATGGAAAATAGATGTTCTTCGTCAATACCGGAGTTTGTTTCGGCCTATCACTAACAATAAGGTTAGCCTAGGATATTCCATAAATGTCTTTGTAGATAAGATATTATCTTTATATAATAACGTATGTGATTCGTTTTATTGAAAGCAATCTTTTGAAATATCTGTGTGATTTATAAGTTCGAACATTTTAAAAGCAGAGCAAATTAGATAAGCTTGCAGGAACGCAAATCCTTTGAAACTATTTTCCTGAAATGCAGAAACGCTATAATTAGATTGTCACGGAAATCCCTGATTTAAATTATTTTGAATAGATGTCGCGATAGGCTAGCCTATGTCACCGCAAAGTTTTCTAGACATTGTTAGCCTCATACAATCCAATCATTTATTAGTCGATACTGTTCTTAAAATCGTAGTCATGTACACTTTTTTTTATTTTGCAACAAGTCACTTACACGCGTCAATGTACAGGATGTTTACATGACAACATTGTTATAAGTATCCATGATGTATTCTCGTTAATATAGCATCCTCATTTCCTTTACCAATTGCTTCATAACTGTATCTCAACATGCGATATGGTAATACATATATGTGAAGGCTAAATTGTCTTGTTTTAGAATAGGGTTTTTATATAATCGAGTCCAGAATTGGATATTCGACTGTATATGAGTGTATGTATGTAGCATGGAGTCCCGTTATATTGGATATTGAATTGGTGAATATTGAAAGTTCTAGATTCTTCACAATGCCAGTGGTAATCTTGTATACCAGTTCACCTGTAAGTAACACACGACACGTATATTTGTTTAAATATATTACATTCTATCTGAAAAGGATAACTTGTTCGATAAGCGCATTTTATATATTTGCTGAGCTTGCATTTTCCTTGAAGAAATATTAATAAAATATGTCAACCAATAAAGAACATGCTAGCAACAGAGACAAATGTAATATCAGCGTTCCTATTTACCTTGAAAAGGGGAGTTATAAAATTATTCTTTTCTCTTCTTTAACTACTGTGAAATCAAATGTTTCCCTGTGGACCAAATTTTGTGTTCTTTCGACAAAACCCTGTTTCGTGGGGTACATGGATTCGTTGATTGGGAGTACCAACTAAAACGGGGAATTACTTTATATCAAACTTGTAATTCCTTCGTTGAATGAAGATAACCTACGAAATCAACGAAAATAAAAAAAAACACGAAAACTAGTGATTTCACAGTAAACAATATCAATTTCGAAGGCATACAAATCTAGGGACATTAACTGATACATGTATACTGGATGTTAAAAACTGAATAACCTTCCAACATTAAAATGTTAAAAACTGAATAACCTTCCCACATTAAAGTTCAGCAAGAGCAAATTCTGTGCAAATAGAACGTAATAATATAAATCTCTTCGGGTTGAAGTGATCTTAGAAAATTGAGTTTTATTACGACGTAGAAACACATTACATTTCTGAATTCAAGACTACAGCTGATAGACGAGTCTATTCCCCGACTGCCGGAGGCGGAATATTTGATTTAATGTGACATGTGGCTTTATCTTAGGCTCCTGTGGTTCTTGAATTATGCAATAAAGATAAAATAATAATGATAAATGTTCGTGTAGAAATAAAATGAGTTGTATACTCATTAAATCTGTAAATGAAAAAAAGAGATTTATTTGCAGTCAGATAGAATATAAATGTCTGTATGTCCGTCGTGTCAAATGTGTTTGACTTTGTTTGTCTGCGCAGCTTTCGGTTATTTATATATTCATTTATTTTCTATTATCATTTATTGTCGTATTCAATTCCTTTTGCAAATTGGTTTTAAATTAGAAATTAATTAAGCGAACTGATCGCAGTATTATTTAAAATTTTCATCAAAACACGTACTCGAGTCTTCATTTAATTGTTTGTTCCTCGTATAATGGGATCATGCAGTAAAGAGATATTTCTATCGCGGGATTGTAATTGTATTATTCCTGCAGTTTTACTTTTAAAAAATAAACCATGTTGACAATCGAAGTAATTAAAATCTAATACATTCAATCACAAATATATATGTCTTGTAAATGAATGATTTTTCTTGTCAAAGAACGAGTAGGGTCTCAAGTAACCACAGCGTTTGCGTTCTAAAGAGGTTCACGGTATATTGAAGAAGACATATTAATGCGTGTTGACGATAAGCGAGGTTTGAAATTAAACGACGGGCATCATACGGAGGTAAACGAATGTGCTATCACACACTGATCTATGGTTAAAGACTTCAAGAATCGAAATTATTGTAAATTACTTAAATAGTAGCATCGGTAACAACGCATTCTCGGAAGGTCAATGTGTTATCGATAAACAGCTGGAAGAACCTTCACAGGACTGAGAGTTAATTCCAGAGGTCATCTTTCTAACAAAGGATGCAAGACAGTTCTTACGACGAGAACCTTTTTTTTCAAAAAGAAAGCGGCATATTATAGAGGTTACCGCAAGCCTGTGATCATCTTGCTTTAACGAGTGACGTTCTCTCCTGAACATGTAGCAAACAGCAAAAACATGTGTCCAGTATAGGCTCTTTACCATTTTGACAACATTCAATATTTTGAAAGGGAAATACAATTAATACATTTCATTTGAAAGTGTATTTCTGATAATAACATGGTTTCATATTTACAGACTTCTTCGTAATTTGAATGCATGAACACTAAGGTATGATGACTCACTCATGAACTCTATATAATTGGGATATTATATCGGTACATGCAAATGTATAATGCCCAACATTTGGTATATCAAATTTTCTTTTTATGACAAAAATATCGATTTTCTGCGACTATATATATAAAAACCAGCCTTACCCAAACCTGTGACTCTGTGCCATTAATTTCTAAATTAGCCATATGTCCTGTCCGGACATACTATTACGATTATCGGGGAATTATGGAAAGGTCACATGGTTTCTTACACTGCCTATCGCACGAAATCTGATGGAGGGTTTCCTCGAACCAAGGTCACGGCTCATAAACTCAATCATATGTCACGTGACTCCATCATCAGCTTTAGGCACGTGTCCTGTTAATCAATGACCAAGACTTATACTCGTTTGTCATTCCGGCTACATTGCGCAGGAAATTGACTCATCACACAATCTCTGTGTTCTGGTAAACATGGGTAGTTTGTCGGTAAGTAGCTGACGACGACACGATCTAGATAAATGTAGTCACGTGTCACGACAAAGTACAGTAAACTGCGAGGTTAAGGAAGCATAACCTTTAGTCATATTTGATTTTAAGTGTCTATTTCGTACAAAATGTTTGAAACAAAAAAAAAAGATTTTCCAAATTTAGCGAATTTTCTGGAGAGTTTAAATAAAAAGTCGTTACGAGTTTGATAAATGTCCAAGACATTTTCGATTTCAGATTAGTTTGATTACATGATCAATTTTTTTGGTTGAATTCTTTAAGTCTAAAGATCGTCCATTTTATATCTATTGTCGCCTATGCGACGGCATTATATGGTCTGGAGTCTATCCCTTCATGACTTTGCAGTAGGTGCTTATACAGGTCTGCGATGTATCGCTTTCATTTCAGAAATGATTTAATACAGCTCTACCAGTAGTTATACCGGTATAAAGCGTTTAATTACAGTTTTAGGCGCAATTACGGAGATCTTTAGCTTGATATTACTGAGACTAGCTAAAATTCTCAATTCTAAATGTTAAATCAAATTCAATTATCAATCAAGTATGATTTTTTTTCAGAAATCCCAATGTCTTCCTCCGTATAATACTGCGATCTGTTTAGATATAACATTAAACCAAAGGCGGCAAATATAACCATGACATTATGAAAAGGACAGAGCGAAAGTGAGCGTAACCCCTGGAGTATCGAGGTGATTTAAATGGGGCTTTCATGTACAGTATATGACATGTATTGTAAGGTACCCACAGAGCTAGATATTTACTGAAATCAATCATATTTGTATTAGATAACGAAAGGAATTATCTTTCACAACTATCTTAAAAGAAATAATAGAAAATTCTTAATTGATCAATGATTAAATATTGTTTAAAAGTGGGGTTTTGAAAGTAATTCTAATTCATCAAGCAATGTTGATCAAAACAATATCAGGGGTAATATCACTAGCAGAAAGAATTCGAAATATGTGTAAGTTAGCATACTTTCCCTTAATTGTGTTTTATCCTCGTTCTTTCGTTTAAATGACATCAGGTAAACGTTACACACGAATTTGACGTCTTAGCGTTTCTTGTTTCTTCCAATATTCTGAAACCTGTTAACTAGCGGAATGTGTGATTCCTATGAATGATTGATAACCTGTAGCACAGACCCGTCTAGTTCGCAAAGGTCATAGGAAATTACAGAGAAGACGTGTAAGGGTAGCATGGGGAGATCATTAGTTCTGAGGACTCGATGAGTGTAGACCAATTCCATTTAACTACTGCTTTATGCTGAAGTTATGATTCAATGTACGTCCCTAAACATGCCGGCATGACGTCCTGAGGGACAACTGCGATCTAAACCGTGGCACTGATGTACAACAGTAACAAGTTCAATGTATATGCATCTTGATTTACATATAATGGCCATAGATAGGAAAATATTCGCCTGATCATTAAATTTTACTTTCACATGTATGGTATTCATGACATTTTTTCATTGAAAAACAGTACCTGCATGAATAACATGCGTTTTATTCATCCCCCAGTTTAAAATTTTGCATGTTATGATATTACAAAATGGTCCTTTTCAACTTTTATTGTTGACGTTTGACATTATGTTCCCCTCTCTATCGTATACTCCGACAAACGTGACTTCTTTAGTTTCACAGTCGTTGATTTTAACATTTAAGCTTTATAACACCAAATCATAACGCTTTAACAGTCGATTGGCTGTCCCAGATCCTGTTTCAAGTATGAATATACTGACTATAGATCCGTCCTGTAGACCTATACATTACTTATACACAGGGTGTTCTACCGGACGGGTTTCTAGTTACGCTGGTAAAATGTAATATATGTAGACAGTTATTGTAAGTTAAGCCAGTTCAATCATATGATTACATGTGTAGAGGTCATTACTGAGTTAGCAAAAGTAAATATTACAGTCATCATTGTGAAATAACTTCTTAACCGAGTTTGATCGGTGAAACTTTTTTAGAAAAAAAACCATGTAGTTTATTACAATAAAACGTTACTGTTAATTCCATCGCCAACTTTGCGAATGGCAGTGAGTTTAACATATTATAAAAAGAAACGTGAATAGATAAACTAACCCAAGATTTGATTGTATAAATGTAACAGGGACTCTTACAAAAGTCCACCTTCCCAAAGTGCTCTTGGGAAATGATGCACTAGAAATAAGTTGTAGGGCTACAATACCCTTGCATAGGACGATGGAACAGGGGGACAGTTGGTGTCGCCTTGGCGTACACCCATAACTATATACATATATTTACCAATGCTCATGTGAAGTTGGATAATTATCCAACCAATAGTATGAAGTTTATCTTGCTAATTCATTAATGACCACAAAATGTATATTTTAGCATATCGACGAAACATTTAAAGCAATGTTTTTATTTTATTTCTAAATCATCCAATGGTCTTGTTAGACATGGTACGAACCTGTTAGAATATAACGTTTATACCGCTTGGTCTCATGGTTACAGATTAAAATGGGAGATTTTAAAGACGTTTGAAGATTTCAATGAGTTTTCCTAGCTAAGGGTGCCCCAGACCAGTCCTATAGGCGATGGAACTGTTCAATAGAACGTTATTACGACGTCGATATCACAGGAACACCACAATACAGTTACCGCTGCTTTTATCAAAATCTAGGAAGATGAAATGCTAAAATGGCCCCGTGTTTGATTATACAGTGATTTTTTTATGTAAACTTCTACAAGTCCGTTCCTGTATAAAGTCGTGGCTGTACACTTAACCTTTGACCTTTTTACGAGGTAATGGTCTTTTTAAGAATAACATCTCGGACACTTCCTACTTTTGATTTATCCAAACTTCTTTTGTTGACAACGTGACTATGCAAACCTCGCGCTCTGATGAAGAAGACATATTTTAGACCACATAATTAGCGCTCGCCTCCTCTAGCTACAGAGTCAAAGCCGAGAGACTGTTTTGTTTTGTTTACAAATCATGGCCGAGGTTGTGTAAATTGGGTGTTCGGTGGCCATGCTATACATTTATGTTGTCACTGGACAGAGGAAGCCCGTCTTTACTCCGTCATTTGGTTAAGACCTTCGTATATAGAGTTTCGCTATCCAGCCTCATTTCGTCCGAAAATTGGAACGCTTGAAGCTAGGAGAAACGTCCTTAGACGAAATCAATACCGGTCAATCGCTCAACAGGAAGTACCGCATAGATTTAAGCCGACAGCCATAATTTATTACAGCTACATTTTCTTTCAACAAATCTTGTGGACACATAAATACAGACGACGAATTACCGTTTCTATTCAAGCGACTCAATGAACATTTCTCTCACCATATTCAGGAGTAGACTGTCTATTCAAGCGTTGCAATAAGAAGATGGATTTTGATCGTGGTCTTGGGTGCTCTTGACGTTCGGAAACACTTTTTTCTTTCTCAACCTTTTCGTTTACACATGGACTAGCAATAATGCAAGCACAACTACCAAATAGATCCCTTTATAAAGTGTAGGCGAAAAGTATAAATGACCATTAACTACAATTGTAATTTCCTTAAAAAAAAATAATTATCATGATATTTTCTGACATTTTCTGATGATCAGCGACCAGTAAACTTTACACTCCTTTTGGGACAAAACAAAATTGCCGAATGCTTTCATCACAAACTTTGGAACCTGTATATTTTCTCTATTTATATTTGTATCTATTCCGTCTTTTCGTATTGCAGAGTTATCTGCTCTTGTGCGCAGGTATTGATTGTTACGTCCTTTGTTTGTGAGATGAACGTCATCAATTTTTGAGAAAATGACGTAATTTTCTCACACAAACCAATGACGTAACAATCAATACCGGCTCACAAGAGAAGATAACTCTGCAATACGCAAAGACGGAATAGTTACGGATGTGATTCCCATGACACTAACTAATTAGCCTATCATCAGTATAATGTGTGTACAATGTAAGTAGGTGGGTGTATCTTGCTGCCTTGTCTAGATACATCCACGAGAAACTTCCTGGGTTTGTTCGTCATATGAGAACACTGTTTTCATGTGACGAAAGATATTGCGAAGACATAAAACTCTGAAGACCCCTAAAACAAACACAGTGTAATTACTTCTTGTGTATCCTACTTGCATTGTATCTTTTCCTATTCTCTGGTTCCCATGGATACAAGATACGTCAGGATTTGAGAAAAACCTGGCTCCGCAGACACTTGTGTTAAACATTTTATTTAATAGTAGTAATCGAGAAAATCGGTGACAGAACTGTTGTCCTGTATCCCGCTATTTGTTTCCTCGTCTTTGTTTGCGCAGAAACCTTATTTCAATAATCAATTATGAAGATTTGATCAACAATGCTTCTGTCACTTTGCTTGGATTCTGTAATTGACTAAAAGCTTGATAACGAAACGGAATGAAATAAAACATACAACTGCTGCTATCGTTATTTTGGTTCAGACATTTTTGGCTGATAATACATCACACCCGGTGTAAGCGTTATCGAGACGTAGTTCAAAAAGGCGTTGTTAGTTTTAGAGAAAAGACCGGAACATGTTTGTCCGGACAAAAGCGAGAGATGCGCTTTAGGAGAGATGTCCTGGAGAGCTTTGGAGATTCCAATCGTAACGTTTAAAAAAGACATTAGTCTAACAGACAACAAGGGAAGTGGATTGGAAACCTAAAAAACACGATGGAATGGTAAAGTTTTCAGGAGAAAAAACTGCATGAGAAGAAACATAATGGTGTCCTTTACATTTGATAACATTTCGAGTATTAACCGATAGAACAGGCGATACTTATTAACACTGAAATAGACTAAAGCTATTACTGTTTGAAATACATTGCAACTACATGTAGTAACGCCTGTAAACATCTGTATAATTTAATCAAACTACAGCATGATTTCCATTGTTTCAAACAAACAATATCTGTGATGCATACTGTAACGGAGATCCTAGACATTTATTACATACATTAAGCGATTATACAATGTACATAATATCTTATACACATGTCGGCAATTATATATATATATCTAATACATACGTATAATCGACCACAGGAATGTAATCCCTTCCTGCGTTAATGCTGGTAAGGCAATTACCATACAGTCCCTATATGAACATGTATTGCTGCATTTACCAAGAACGTTCTGAGCTCCCCTTCCTGTCTCATTCCCTTCTTCTCATCTTTATCTCTTCTTGTCTTCACAACCTCCCCTGTGCTATTATTAACCCTTTT
>JAUMHH010220643.1:0-12196 GCA_032359455.1 Chlamys rubida
CTAGCACTACCCAACCACATACTCATTTACAGCTGAGTAGACTGGAACAAGCGGAGTAAAGTATCTTGCTCAAATTTACAACACAGTGCTGTGCCGTGACTCAAACCCGCAACCCTTCTGTCACGAGCCAGCGTCCTACCACTAGACTACCGTGCCTCCATAATGATAAAAGTGATGATGATCAAGGAACTTAATAATACTGGCACCCAAGATGATGAATCTTGATAAATTAAAGACAAATTTGCATTGTCTATCATGATCCAAACGTTTGAACCGGTTGGACCAAAGTTGTAAAAAGGTTGGACCTAGTATTTATAATCTTATGCTAATTTCAGGCAGGCCTTACATTTGCAGCCAGGCCAGGATTTATACCTGAAAATGTAACATTTAAAAACAGACAAACCTTTGAACCAGTTGAACTGGATACATGAAAGGGGCCAAGATATACTACTGATTGACGTATATAGAAACAAATAAAATGTATTTTCAACTTTATCAATCAAATGTCTTTCAGCCAACAGGCGAGCAAACCCAGATATGGTCCTCAAAATTCCGTCCTCCATGGAACAAGCTGTTCTCTAGTAAGTATAGGCATTATTGTAGTCACATTACTACCGCAGCTTCTGTACAGGAAAAACGTATATCATACTTGCCAAATCTCCCGATTTTGGAGGGAGACCCAAGATTTTGGACCCTAAAATTGAGCATTTTTAACCAGTGAATTTGCTAAACTATTCTTATATTCTAACATCTAATGATTTCATCTGAAAGAACAGCTCGAAAGATGCCATTTAATAGTTTTGTTTTCCCCCTAGGGTGTACATACACATATTTCATTTATGCTTTTAATTCTGAGCATGCGTAATCTCCCCCATGGAAATTTCAAAAAGTTGGCAAGTATGGTATATTATGATGTAGACTTTAATTTATAGATCCGACACCTCTTTGTGTGATGTTTTAACAATTGTGAGATTTGTATTGTACAATTGTAATGTTAGATATCATGCATTAGTAACTATATCTTAATATACTGTAAATGTACAAGTTTTAGCGGTAGTCTTATTTTTCTTGCTTTTCATGCTTCAAGTATTTCATTAAATTGTTATTGCGCAAATTGAAATATCTGTTATTGTTCAAAAATACATATATTATTGGGTGCATCATCATCAATATTCTAATCTGTTAAAATATATAAAGATAAAAATTTGCCAACATTTAAGTGTGCTTAACTCTTTATCAGTATGGTTACAGTTCTTGATCACGAGGTGAGATTACTACACAACGCAAAAATCAGTCTCCCTTCCAAAAACTGAATCTCTCGATGACGTCACATCTAATGTGTTGAAACTAGTTAACGTTATTTTGATTAAGGTCGGTAAACCCGGCACGACGTTGTCATGGTCATCTTTACTTATTACTTTGAATTTGTTAATCTGCAGTAAAATTGATAAATATTTCAAGGATTCAAAGACAATAAAAGAATAGTAATTATATATAAAAGTGTCTCATTTTTGTTGAAATTCATATCTTTATCTCTTCAGAATTACACTGGTTTATCAACTGGAAGTGGTTTGAAGGATTTGTGTGTAAGTACAACTGAACAAGATATTCATTTGTAATAAGATTTCTGTAGGAACATACACATATCATGGTAGCCATATATTTATGTACAATTAAAACGATTAAATGTCCATGTGAAGTGGATGAGTATAGAAAAAAATCAGATATAACGACCGACTTAAAAAATAGCAGTTTTCACCCTTAACAGGGCTCTCCCGGTTTTGAAAGAGCTAACCTTTCAAAACCAGAAGAGCCCTGTAAAGGATGAAAGCTGCTAATTGTGAAGGCAGGCATTATATCTTACTTTTTATGTATGTACATCTAACTCTTTGGAAATATTTTTGCTGGTTATATATGCAATTGTAATATATTATAAAAATTCTGAAAAGTTTGTGAAAGTCAGTTGTGGATTATCAATTGAAGTGTGCTTCATATTCAGAAATGATAATCTCACCCTTGTAAATGACAAAATATATTTGTATTTTTTTATCAATAGATTTGGTGATAGGAGCCAACTTTATATGGATTCTCACAGAAACCATACAGTGGTCAGGTAGGTATGGGCTGCAGTGTCTAGTAAGGAAATATTACACAGATTCAATGTCAAAAATTTATATCTATCACAATCCACAGAATATTAGTTCATCATAGAAAATGTTCAGTCTCCTGCACTTCATCAATCTATCTGTAGAAATTTTTCTTTATCTTATATCTTGTCCATTTGGAATGTATGCAATTATTAAAAATGGACATCATAAAGAAGACAATGTTTCATCAACAAGACTGAAGAAGGCCAGGAGCCTGAACATTTTCTACAAGATATTTTTACTTCTTTCTTTTACTTACTGATATATTTATTTTATCATCCTTTTTGTTTTCAAGCTTTTTGTAGATGCTTATGTATGTGTAGCCTCAGGCTGATTTATAGATGTATTTGAAAGCAATAATGTTGACTAGTGATTTGTTTAATAATATGCATGAGTGATTCCACTTCAAATGTTACTTGTTTTTTTTTAGCTGATTGGAATTTTGTTAACATAAAGGTTTAATTTTTGAAATTTTAAGTAATTCATCATTTTTAGTTTAAAATAAAACATTGCAGTGTTGATACCATGTCTATTTCTTATTTTATTTCAGTCAACAAAGTAGATATTCGTAATTACGAGTTTGAGGCGTCTTGGGCATCTTTCATATTTGTGTGCTGTAAGTATCAGCTATTTTAATTAGAGTTGTTTCAGATTGTCCTGACAACATTGATAATGGCTGAATTTCATGGGAACACCCTTTAAATTATTTCATAATAAATTTTCTGATGTTTTTATTTTGGAAGATAGCATACAGTTTAAGACAAAATGTACTTATTATTTTTGCTTCTAATTTTATATTTGTTTTACCCTTCCACTGCCAAAAACTAACTAAGTGTTGGAAACTGTTTTTTTCTGGCAATACTATAGCTTTGATAAATCATTTCTGAAAAGAAAACAATACCTTGTGGGACTATTATGAGAAATAATATAGGTGAAATTGGAGTGTTTTGAGTGTAAAAAAAGTCAGCGGGGCTAGACCGGGATTTGAACCCTGGACTTATGATTGTTATACATGATGTACTATCGCTCTAACTAATTGAGCAACCTTGACTACAGAAGTGTCCTGGTCCAACTGTGCCACAGTTATATCCAAACAGAAGTTAAGGGGAGGTTACTGTGTATAGAAAAAAACACATTGCAGTACGTGGGACAGGAAACCTTAATGAAATTGGTCACGTTTGTTTTATGATCAGTAAGTCACATGTTATTTTGTATAATTTTCAGTATATGCCATTGAAGCAATGTTGAAGATCCTAGGTAAAGGTCCAAAAGAGTACTTCACCACCGGTTGGGATGTGTATGTACACGTTTATTACACATGTGCATGTAGCTATACATGCTATAGTTTGGCATCAAATAAAGTCTTGGTCTAAAATAATATTCACTACAAGATCAGTGCAAATTCTTTTTTCAATTTCAGTTCGCTATGTATATTGAGTTGTATACATATATGTAATTTATTGATACTGCCTCTAACTTAATTATTATTTTGATATTTTACTTGTTGCAATGTCTACATTTCAAATACGGAGTGCTCCTTAATACAATAAATGTAAAATATATAAAAAAAATCTTCTGAACTGTAAAATATATAGGTCTGTTCATGTTACGATCTCCCGTTTTTTGGATCTGAAGGATAAAAATAACATGTGGTGAATTCAAAGTTGTTTGCTGAAATTTGTTGTTTTGAAATAAGAATGATCAATATCTCTAAATGTGATGATATAATTATACGATGTCATTAAGTCCTGTTTCATGTAAGTTATCTCCCTTATATTACAGGTTTGACTTTGTTGTAACGTTTACCTGTGTGATCGGTGTGATGGACGAATTCTTCTCCGGCACTTTTTACTTTTTCACAGTCTTGCGTCCATTCCGCCTACTGAGGTAGGTTTCTCAACAACACCACTACTTTGTAAATTATTAATTCGGCAAAGTTAAACATTTGTTGACTTTTCCTTATTTATATTTATTGATGATTTGTTTTCAGGCTTTTTAAGATCAAGAAAAGATACAGAGATGTGCTAGGAACATTCTTTGTGTTGCTGAACAGGTTATTAAGGTAAGTGTGACAGTACTGGTTGATACCTCCCGTACATGTTGGCCTAAGATAGAGCTGTACCTTGTAAGAGAACAGTTATTTGGGAGTGTAGGAAATCTACTGTCTGGCAGTGTACGATGAAGGGTCTTGCTGCCATTACAATGTATGTCTACTGCATGTTTATGTGTCCAGAAGTTCACAAAGTATTTTTAGAGATACTACTGGTAGTAAAATATTAATGAAAAAACCCGTAAACATTTATAAAAACAAATGTATAATAAATAAATTATGTATATATGTGAATGAGGGTCATAGCTTCAATAGGGCGATATTAAACTCTTTTTGCAGACAATTTGTCTCTGTAGTATTGATATAATGGTTTAATCGTGTAAACATTGTATAAAATATATTTTCACAGACATGTTGTTGATACAAACTGACTTTGTTTTAGTTTGGCAGGTGTGATAGTTTTGGTGTACTACTTCTTCAGCATCATAGGAATGGAAGTCTTCCTTAATGTGGATCTCAGAAACTGTTGCAAGTATGTACCATAATTAGCTCTTCACTATCCTCAATACTCCAGCGGTAACACTCACTTAGATTCTCTGCACCCCTGGAATATGTCATAGCAAAATTGAAGGCTCAGTGTGTTCCACCTTGTGGATGAGACGAGAAGACTGAGTTTGATCCTTTGATGTACATCAAAAGAATATCCCGATCACATAACCGTAAATTGTCCGGCCTTTAAGTCGGGTTTGATCCTCTGTCATCTTCAAAGGACAGGTGTCAGCCTAGTGATTGGTCAAGTTTTTTTTACCCGAGACCAATCAAAAAGCTAGTTGTGTGCCTTCAATTTTGCAATGATGTATTCCAAGGGTGCACAGAGTAAGTGAGTGTAACCTCAGGAGTATCAAAGATGGCCCTTCACAAATGTGTTTGTAACAATTCAACTCACCACCAATATGTATGCAACAATTCAACTCAAGACTGTACAATATTAATGCTAGCTGTAACATTAAATGGTTCATTGAGAATTGTTTTCCTGTATACTGTTGTGTTTGTTTCAGGAATACCAGTGTTGAAGATTTCTACAGGTACAGCAACGACTCGTTTTTTGAGGGGTACTATTATCTAAACAACTTCGAGAATATTCTAGTTTCTGGGGGTAAGTACAGCTTTGTTATTCTTTGTCTGGTAATAAATTAAATTGGTATAAATATCTCTGTTTTTGTTTTATACAGGTTAAGTGTTAATTACTAATTTCGAAGAAAAATATCACTATTGATATTTGATGCTGTTATTTTTTACAGATTTTTGTTTCAATTTTATTATTGACAATTTTTCCTCTTTTTTTTCAGTCACTTTATTTGAATTAACAGTTGTAAATAACTGGTTTATTATCATGGTAAGTAATTCTATCCTTCAAATAACTATACAATATCAGAATTATTTCCTTTCAAGTTATCAATATTTGTTGGAATTTGGTTTAATATATGATGAATATTGTATGCATAAAATTGTACTACCCACTTATATAAAGTGTAGCTGATGCTTTTAAATTTACAGAACCAATATCTTTTGCTTAATATTTGATTTAAAATGCTTTAGAACTTAGAGGAGGAGGAGGGGGAGGAGGAGGATGAGGAAGATAGGAAATACAATGGTTTTAATTCGCCATATGTCATATCTTGTTAATAATAATACATTGTTGTGTTATAGTGTGAACTATTGTATTTTCAAAGACTACCAGGTATGTTATGTGTGAAGTCATAGACTTGTCAATGATAATTGTCTAGATTATCTTAGATTATCTAACTGATTAGGATACTATTTTCAATGTTTCAACAGTCATTTTGCCCAAACAACCATACGGTACATATAATGTTATATTTCAACATGTATGTATTTTTGGATAGGAAATGTTTTGACAGCTAGACTAACATAAATATATGTAGGCACAAAACAACAAAATTTAAACTGCTCATGAGACATGAAGTCTGGGTCGTGACAAATTAAAGAATGACAATTCAAAACCATTGATTGTTACAGGAGGGGTATGCTCACCATGTGGGAGATGCATCAAGGACCTTTTTTATGCTATTTTACATTGTAATGATGGTAAGTACCAAAGGTATACGACAGAGTTATCTCCCTTTAGTGTGTAAGTTATAATGGTTTAGTACCAAGTGGACACTATAGTGTTTAATGTGTACCTCACTTTACTCTATATAGTGACGATGATAGTTACCAAGGGAACTCTGTGTTATCTCCCTTTACTGTGTAGTTATAATAGTTGGTACCAAGTGGACACTATAGTGTTTCAATTCTACCTTACTTTACCTTGTAGTGATAATGGTAGTTACCAAGGGAACACTTTTGAGTTATCTCCCTTTACTGTGTAGTTATTATGGTTAGTACCAAAGGGACACTATTGTGTTACATTTGTACCTCACTTCACTATGTGGTGATAATAAAAGCTACCAAGGGAACACTACTGAGTTAACTCCCCTTGTTAAAGTGATAATGGTAATTATAAAGTGCCAAGCGAGCACTGATGAGTTACCTCCCTTAACTGTGTAGTGCTGACCGTAGTGACCATATTGGACACTACTGAGTTACTCCCTTCACTACTCCCTTCACTACTCCCTTCACTATGTAGTGATGATTGAAAAGTATAAACAGGAACTACTGAGTTACCTCCCTTTGCTCTGTGGTGACGATAGTCAAGTAAGGGACATTTGTGTAGGTTTCATCCCAAAATAACAACATCTTCATCACTAAGCAATTCAACTTGTTTATAACTTAAAAGTGTAGGCTTGTAAAGGTACAGTCTAAAACTATAGATTTGTAAATGTATCAGGTCTATGTTTCATGTTTGTGTTCCAATAGTATATTTGGTTAGAGTTTTGAATAACTGAATATTTCACTGGTGGTAAAGCTTGGCAACATGAAAGTACCTTAACTATATCAAATCAACTACAAGCACATTGTAAGCTTGATGGCGTTAATTGTTCAGAACGAGAGCAGTCCTGGTGATGTGAATTACTTTAACAGGATGTGTTTCCTGGGTTAACCTGACCAGTGTGTTGTGTCTCACAGAGTGTCATGTGACAGGTTTCATTGTATCTTTAAGGTCCATGCAGTGTCTCAGGAATCATAATATTTTCAAGCAAATAAATATATTTTGTCAACAGGTTGTGATGAACATCGTGTTGGCCTTCATCTTGGAACTCTTCCTGTTCCGGATCCAGTATAGAAGGAAACTCAAACTGGACGACATTGACGGTGAGTTGTAGGGCTAACACAGTACATATACCTCACGATCCCATCATTTCACAGTACAACGCTTACGATACAATTCATATCACGATACACATTTCTGCTTAAACAGTCAACTTCTCACTGTGCGAGCTTAGCGCTTTACAGAATTTTGTTTTAGTGTTAATAAGTTCTTTCAAAATTGATTTTTGTATGCGTTTTTGCAATTGAGTACAACTGAACAGTGGACCACATCTGTACTGAAGGTTTCCCAAAAAACAAGTACACTGTTTTAGAGTTTAATAAGAAATTGATTAATAATTTCAATATTGTTGTGTATCTCGATACAAGCCAACAAAATGATTCGTTCAATACACAAGATGTATAACGATATTATATATTCCACATATTGTTTCCACCCTACATTGAGTTGCAAAATATTAACCTGAGGTCTTCGTTACACCATTTATCACTCCTGCATACTCTCTTTTTGGTTAAAAAAGTCATAAATGTCTCAATCCTTAGGAAGTGTAGACATCAGACATCAGTTTACTTATAAGTCTATAGTGTTGCCAGCTTGTAAATGTTTAAAACTGTTGTAACATATTATTCCTGTATAATGTATAAAGCTTCATCGATACACAGACATTAAGGATATATAGGTATAATTAACCCTATAGTGTAATTATTTATCTTTAGATATGTACATCTCCGAGTCTGTATAATACAGTAAAACCTGAAATCCTTATCATTACAGCTCACTCGAAGCATGTCGAGGAGGTATCTCTTACAGAGGAGGAAGAGATTATGTGTAGTGACCGCCGCCTCATCTTCACTGGTCATCACATCCACCTCCAGAGCCAGTATGAAGACATACGGGTCAGTATACTCCTATACTTTGATGAATTTAGATCAATCTTGCCCGTGGTTTTTGTCTCGCCACGATGAAGTAGCGGAAGCGAGACTAAGGTGTTGCTTTTCCGGCGACAGTGGCATCAACATTAACTTTTTGCGCTTAACTTAGTTTCACTGAAAGTATAAGTGCTAGACCAACCAAACTTGGATAATAGATGCATCTTAGGTAGTACATCTCAACCCATGCATCAAATACTGGAAGTGGCCTGCCTTTCATGGTCCATTGACTTTGTCAGCATCTCCATCAACATTAAGTTTTTGCGTTAAAGTTAATTTCTGTGATATGTGCATTGATGGTCAAAGCGGGGCACAGGCGAGACATATCAACCCAAATGGCTGTACGAAGAGTGCTCCAGTATAAATTAATGGATATGACAAATAATTTCACTGGATCCATATTTTGCAGAAATGTGAGGAAAACGAAATATGGAAGTTTGTATAGACAGGAAAATAGATGTGTGTTATCTTCAATTCAATCGGTCCCTGTAGACAATTTTTGTTAATATTAAGGTCAACATACATGTTATAAGATAACAGGTATCATGGAAAGACACCATCGACGGAATTATACAGAAAAGTGGAGGATAAAAATATACTTTCATAAATTTTGATCTTTTCAGTGACAGATAATATAATGCAGAAGGAAATGTTCTGTTATACATGTGTACCTCCCAACCCCCTCCCCTTGTTCACCAACACTTAGGATAAAGTCAGGTTAACTGACACACTTTCACATCAGGTAGTGAACACCAACTGATCCTGTCTTCCTTGAAGTCAATAGAAATAGGTTTATCTGAAGTTTAATACCTTAATATTCACACTTTTCATAGATTGTAAGGGTAAAACAAGTCAAATACTTATTATATTTGTATTTATTGGATAAATTTGGGGTAGCATTTCAATAAATGGATCAGCCATTCCCCTCAATTTACCAATGATCTTTAAGGTCATGGTACAACATATCATTTCACAAATTATGATGTGGGAACTTAGAACAGAACCTGAATATTTCAAGAGAAAGGCTAATTTATTGTTAAACTTTGTGTGTTGACAGACTCCTTTCCCGTATCGTGGAGAGAGAGTCCGGAGTAAAGATGACTTCAGTCTACGGATGTACAGCGACGAAGTCAAGGTAATTCAGTCCGAAAATCAAAATGTCATAGATTTTAAGTATTTCTGTTTACCTCTTTTGTCCTGTAATAATTTACTCGATTACGCCTGATTTGGATAGAAAGTAACAAGTTTTTGAATGTGAATTATTACAGATTTGACTATAGATTTGTAAAGTTTGTTTAAATCAATGACTTTGTTATAATGCTTTATCTCATTCAATGACATGAAGTATTTATTTTCGCTGTCATTTTTCACGAGGATGTCATTTTGCAAAATGAGACATCAATACCTATATTCCCATATTTAAATGTGAGTGGACAAAAATGGGCTTAAAAGTTGAATTTGTCGTAACCCTCCTCACAAAATATAATGTTGAATTATTTATCTTGAGATATACAAGTGAGTTATAATATAAAAAATAAGTGCTTTACAATCTATGTCGGCTGTACAATTTAACTCAAATTGTTCTGTTATCATGAGTCATGCGATGCCTTTTAAATAAATATATGTAGTTTCTAAAAAAATTCTTCAGGTTGGTAAGTATGGATGCAGCTACACTTTGTTTAACGTAGCTGAATCGAGTCATTTCGGTACATATACAACTATATCTATTGTACATACGCTTACAGCGTAGCCGGATCGACATCGATTTTGTGGACAACTTGTACACATTTTACACCTTTGTGTGCATACGCATCACTGGTCATTTGTCTGATGAAGGTGACAGTGTACATATCGTACTAGTCATCGAAACGTCACCTAGAAAATCTTATTGGTTGTGTAAAAAGAACTTTTCATAAAAAATATATGTAGTGTTTAGCTGAATGTGTAATGTAATTGACTTTATGTGTCTGAAGGGATGGATAGAAGAGGACCAAGCCGAACGAGACGAGACCATTGAGAGTCTGGGGAGGATGAGGGTAAGACAGCGTGCCAACGCCCACCTGGATGAGGGTGTGGTCCATAGAGGCAATGCTGAACGGACAAACTCGACATACAGCCATGTCAGTCAGTGGGGCCCAGCTGGTAGAGGAGGTACTTCATCTCCTTGTTGATGTTTAACCATTTCACCACTATAGACCATAATGGACTCGTCCAGATCAATGCACGGTAGAGTCTACTTAAGTTACATAGGGATGAAAGGGTTAAGGGTTGATGGGGTGGGGAAATATCCACCTACAAATTAGTGTAGTCTGGATGCACTAACATTTCACCTCTCTGCTGATGCATGACAACCTCTTTCTCCCACCTTTAAATTAATTCTCTCCTGTTTTACCTGTTAAATTTTCTTACACCTTTGGGATAAGATTTCTCTATCACCCCCTTGGGTATGACAGATGGCATGCGGAGAGAAACAATACTGTTTTGTCAGGGAAGCAAAAATTACAACGTCACAATCAGCTTTCGACAGGAGAGGTTAATATATCAAGTCAGGATAAAAAAATACGGATTACAAATCCCGATAAGCAATATTTTTTGATAGATTGTGATAAACAAAATCATCCCCCCATGTTGAGTGTATGCCGGAGAAATCTCAACCATGCGATATCAAAGTTCAGTCTTATTGAAGATACTTAACTATTTGGGTGAGATTATTGAATGTCTAACCCTCGACTCTTGAATCAAGCCTTGGATGTGACAGTTATTATAAAGAATATCACTCCTCAGGTTGACATTTCTCTGTTATACCCTCTGAGTAGGTGAAGAGATTCTATAAACTACAGCCACAATATTCCATGGAGTTTGAGGAACAGTGGCATCTTTTCTCCCTGGTCATATAATAGGGGGAGGCCTCTCCTACAGTCCTTTCCATCAGTTGAACCCAGGACAAAAAGCTCCTCCATTTGTGCATCTCCCTGCTAATGTATCCGTGGAGGAGAAAGAGGACTGGCTGAACTGAACCTGTGATTTTGGGGATTTGGGACAAATGAGGTTGATATGGTGGGATCATGCTTATCTCAGTGGGTCAGAATTACGGTACATAGTTAAAAATACAATTGTACTGTGCTGACAGGGAATGACAGGGTCCTCATGCCTGTGTTGACAGTATTGACTTTTGTCATGTGACTGTACGTGTATTGAAGCTATAAAGCTGACTGTTGCACCAATGAATGCAGCATCAAACTATAACTTTAAATGTTATATTTCGAATCAAAAGAAATTGCTTTAATACAATGCTTTAGCTACTTGCCATTAATATAAGTGAAATCCAAAGTTTTAATGCTTAAAACTTGCCTTTTCTGATATCAGTTGACTGAATTTTAATTTATTCACTTAGAAATATATTCAGTTCTGAATGTGTACTGTTATAGATATCTGTGTACTGTTATAGATATCTGATATCTGTGTACTGTTATAGATATCTGTGTACTGTTATAGATATCTGTGTACTGTTATAGATATCAGTATTAAATATTAATGTGAAAAAAATTGTTTAATATTTATGTTTACATTGCTGGCCTACTAGAAAAAAACAAGCATATTGAAGTTGCATTCATAGCACCATAAACACCTGTGATGTCACATGGTTTGGTTTTGCAGCCATTTTTAGATTTGTCAATGTAACACATGACAGTTGGCTGTGGATAGCAGTGAATCAAACACTCAAGTGACTAAGATTGTTGGAGTGCTGTTCCATCAACATTGGGTACATTCGCGTATCCGGTTGAAACGGTTGAACCTGTAAAGAAAACGACAGGCACAGATCTGGACCGAGGCCGAC
>JAUMHH010220654.1:0-12196 GCA_032359455.1 Chlamys rubida
TGAGCTATTAAGGCCCCTGGGCCTCTTGTTTATAGTAAAAATGTATTTTTCATGAGCTGCAATGCATAGCACTCGATAAAGGGCTTTATATATATACATTATGAAAATACCTGTATGTGTGATTACCTATCAGTACCAGAGATATTCAGCCAACCAGCTGCTGGAACTATTAAATGTGTTTTAAGTTACATGGAAAATGCTTATGTCATCAATTATTCATGAAAGTTGTATACATTTTTGTAGGCCAAGAATTGGGGAGAAATAGTGTACAAAGAAAAGACGGCAGTGTGAAACGACCGATTCCGGCCGGTGGCAAACCTAGACCGCAGATAGCCAAAAAGCCATCAGTTTCAAATAAACCAGCAAGACTCTCATCACAAACGAGCCTAGATACATTAAAGGGAAATAACTCCACAGGTATGTAATTATTGATACAGGAAGTAGAGGTGGATAACTGTAACATAACCAGAATATTATTCAGGAAAGAATAACTAGGCTTTATTTGTAAAAACTATTTTATGTAGTGTGTTTAGAATTTGGGGATAATTTCATAAGGAGTAATATTAGTACAAGTATAGATAAAAAAAGAGATTGTGTTGTCTGTATTATATTTTGCATATGTAAATCAGATCATCACCAAGAGAATAATTATCATGAACGAATGATGAATTATTTTAGAGGTCTTGATATATATATGTTGAAACTATATTAAAGTTAAATCTTTTTCGTTTCCAAATTCAGGAACTGTTTAATTTTGAAAAAAATGTACAAGCGTATGTTTCTTGTAGTGTCTATGAAGTAATGAAAGTTTTATTCTAAAAAGCTTTCTTATTGTGTATAGAAAGTTTTCTCAAAATCAGTTGTAAGTAAACAATTGAAGTACACTGCAAGTGTAATTTTATGTATTATTTTGTCTTAATTTTGACCTTGATATTGTAGATCATGTATTTAATCCTCCATTGCACGAGCATAAGCAAGCACTGGGTCAGACTCCAAACGAAACTAAGGTGCACAACTCCTGTGACCCGTCCATAACAAAACATGCAATCCCAACAGTGCCTGTGACCCCATCTCCTCCCTCAGCACAATATAACAGCACAGGTTTTGATGATGTCATTGATGGTGCACGAGGATTGCTTACACAGGAAGCAGATCCTGGATCGCAAAGCGACTCCCATGGTTCCTCAACTTATGGGTTTTGTTCAAAGACGCTGCAAGTTCAAGGTCATGACTTGGAGGTTAATCTACAAAATAACGTGAATGTTTCTAGTCAAGAAGTACATTTAAGACATGGTAGTACCAATCATATATTTGAAAATAAACCTTGTTCCGATGTTAAATCAAACAACGAACAAACAAATTTGTCTAGAAAATTTTCAAGAAAACCTCCGTCTGTTTCACCGAAACCAAGAAAGGGTTCTTTGACGCCTGAGAATAAGCAATTGACTTTTAGTAGGGAGG
Source organism: Chlamys rubida (assembly GCA_032359455.1). Lineage (NCBI taxonomy): Eukaryota > Metazoa > Mollusca > Bivalvia > Pectinida > Pectinidae > Chlamys > Chlamys rubida. The sequence goes on from JAUMHH010220654.1 coordinate 1,462, forward strand.
AGGAAGTGATGGACATATCTCCTAGTTCAGGGAGTCAACAAAGTCCTGAAGCTCTTCAAGAGCAGGACAAGGGAAATTTCTCCTCTGGTAGTGTTTCATCCAAAGTTTCCATATTTTCTGCAAGCAAGACTAGTGTTTCAAGAAGTTGGACAGTAAATTCAGTCGAGAAAAAATCTCTGAAACCACGATCATACAGAACAGACACTGATGCTGAATTGTCAATTAAACCTGGTGAGGTGGACATCGGCACACCTGTGAAAGAGGATAGTTCAAACTTACCAAGATCAAAATCGACAGTTACCATGAGGCCTAAACCTTCCCCTAGGATCTCACCAAAGGGGGGGAAGCCTGTTCCCATCCCAAGGAAACGGTTATCTCTGGAACAGAAAACAGCAGTCAAATTAATGGATGGAAGAACTGAAGAAAGTGATTCTAATTGTACCGTGACATCATCAACTTCATCAATGACATCAATGACTTCATCAATGACTTCATCAATGACATCATCAATGACTTCATCAATGACATCATCAATGACATCTTCATTTCAGAATGGAGAATCAGGGGGTTTTACCAATAGACTTCGAGCAGAAATAGAACTGGGGAAATTAGATTTGTATGATACAACCCCACCCCCGGATATTCCCAAAAAACAAAACGGAGAAGAGGTGAAATTCAGGTTTGAGGATCTCAACAAAGTTAACGCTGACGATGATACATCATCATTGTTGAATGACATCGCAAAAATAATAAATGAGGCTTTTGATGTATCTCCCAAACCTAGGCCGGTATCGTTGGACGCCTCTCCAGTACGACCACCCCGAAGAAAACGACAGTGCTGCAATCCTGACTCCATGGAGTACAACAGCGATTCAGAGTTTAGTGTGTTAAAGAAAGGCTCACATAAAGGGTCGACTCAGTCTCTGAACGCTTTAGAAATCAGCTCAGTTTCTTCAAGTAACAGAAAGCCGTGTCCACCTAAACCAATTCGCAAGAAGCTGGCAAGCGTGAAAACAAATCGGAGTCAATCTGACCTGGGTGATATTCGTCAGTTAGTTCTAATGAAGGAAAGTGCAATGAAATTGAACCGTCAGGTTAAAATGGATTCTCCAAGTGATCGTAGTACTGTTCCACAAATGAGGGATAAATCCAATATTCAGTTTGCATCAAATCGTGGGAACAGTTGTATCCTAACTCCTGACACAAGAGTTCCTCCAAATCAGGAGGCAATTATTCGAGAAAAGATAAATGAAAGGTCAAAAAGTCTTCCTGCCTCACGTAAGGGTCGTCCTAAGCGTCCTGCTCCCCCGCCACCCGTGCCTGGAACTAAAGTGCCGTCTATTAGTAATAACCTCATGTCGGTGAATTCTCTTGATGATGAAAATCAATATTTTGAAATTCCAGACATGTCTAAAATTGAAAGGACACGTTCTTCATCATTACAAACTACTTTTTCTTCAGGAGGGAAATTTTCACCTCCACAACTTCCTCCTAGAAATGAATCTAGAAATATGTCAGCCTCTCATATTTCAAGAATGTCTCCTGCATCCTCCAGAGCTCTTAATTTGGACCGGCCAATTAGCCTCATCAGTAACCAGTCAGACAGTGGGTCGATTAGTCAGGGCAGTCCAGCTCAGGGTAGCAGCTCCTCCGAGGATGAAAGTCTCGACCAGGAAACAAGGGTAAATAACTCTAAAGTACATTTCTACTAAAATCACATTTCTTAGGCTGATTAAGAGATAGGCATTGTTGATTTCAGTGTTAGTCACGCACAGTGGCTTTTGTCTAATGGACAAAGAAAGAAATCTTAGAAGAAGGGTATGTATATGTACAAGTATGTTACTTAAATTGAATCTCATTAATATATTTATCTCATCATTCAGTATCTTGTTATTACTTCATCAATCATTAAAGTATGGATTTGTGTATCGGACAATTTTTGCCCCTGGCAGATATTCACCATTTACTGGTTAAACACCACATCTGCTTAGTGTCAATTTGCCCTACACATTGGAAAAGCTTAAGTATAGCAAGCTCGTTAGTAATATTCACTGTCAAGATAAATTTGGCCTCATTAAGGAGGGTAGAGATGACAAAAACTAATTATTGGTAAATATTTCTTTGTATACAGTATCATATAACAACTTTTCATCTGCACATGTATGATTCCCTGTGGGGATTTATTTCACAGAAAGAGCAGAAGAGATTAAAAAAGATCCGCTTCATCGCCCGTGAGATTGTTTCATCGGAGAAAGTTTTTGTGGATGTCTTGAAGCTACTTAATATTGTAAGTACAGCTTATACAGGAAACCGGCATTTAATAATTGTCATAAACACAGTCTGATGGATATATTCGGTCCAGAGAGGTGATTGGGACAACCCCTATCTCTGACTATGGGACGGGTTCACGTATGGCTGTTTTTTGGGGTCCTTAAATTTCCAGATTGCCTCTTCTAAACCATTCCTCAAAAACTTTCCCACTCATACATAAAGTATATACATGTATATGCACATGTAAGGTTACATTTTGGGATAAATGTGTTTTTTTGGGAGTCTGACTAGGCCTATTATAATTGTTTCTTTGACATGTTCTTTGAAGTATTTGTTCAAAGGAAATATATATGGGCACTTCATTTCATACCTTCCTTGTTCATTTACTTTCAGATCTGATTATCAAGATTGTTGTATTTTAATATGGCAGTTTTTTAGATGTCTATATAATAGTATTAATGAAATGTTGATTTCATTTGATATACTAATAAATTATTGATCCTTTAAAAAGTGATGAACAGAAAATGAAAGCTAAGTGTTGCTCATCTTTTCCTTCTAATTCTCCTTTTATGTTTCTTTAACAGTGTTTTAGTGATCTAGATATTTCATATTTTTAATAATTTTTCTATTACATGTAATATATGAAATGTCTGATTTGGATAAAATGTTTAATTGTGGTTTTTTTTCTTATTAAATCAGTAAAGAAAGACAAGGACACCATTTTTGTATCTACTGTATATATCTATATACATTATGTCAGGGTTTATTTTGTGAAGTCAAATTTGCATTATTAAGGAATTTGAAACAAGATCACAAGAATAAGTTTCACAAAATGATATGATATATAGTGTAGTGAGCGAAATATTTCTCATTCTTTAATATTTTTCAGGATTTTCGGCTTCACATCTCGAAGGCAGAGGAGGAGGCCGGGAAAACCATTGTACCAAAGGAGTATATGGATAAGATCCTCAGCCACCTTCCACAGCTACAGAACTTCAACGAGGTCCTCCTCAAGGATATGCAGGCTCGCATTGAGAAATGGTATAACAGATATTAATCATAAATATATATAACAGACACAAAGTTTATATCATGTGGCTTTATTTTTCATATTTTTGCAGCAATATGATTGGCTCAAGACAATTTATAGAAAAAAAACTTACTCACTTGAAGCATGAGGTTAAAGTTAATACCGACGGTATAATGTTTTATAAAATTGGTGTTTCTGAAAGTAGAGTATTATAGTTGTATCCTTCTCATAAATACAGTTATAACCATTTAAAAAAATTATAAAAGAATTTATGAATTTGAGAAAATGTACATCGACCTTGAACTGTATCGTTGGTTAATACATTTGTCTTGAGATATGAATTCATGTATTGATCACAGGGACATGAGAATTCAGCTATATTTGGACCTAAACTAAGGTGTTCAGAGTAATTTTACATGTTTTAGGGGTTTAGATTGACTTTCAGTAAAAATGACACCTCCCCCGATGATCATATATACGAGAAGGGTGGAAAGCTCTCGATGTCGAAATGTCGACCCAACCTAACTTTCTTGCATCAAGAGACACGAAATACAAACAAAAAAACCCCAAAAAAAACATTTGATTTTAATGCTTTCTTGCATCAAGTGACACGAAATACAAAAAAAACACCCCAAAAAACCATTTGATATTAATGCCCATAAAAATTCATGCATTATAAAAACAGTCATATGAGCCCATCTGACATCATATTTCAAACCCTACTTAACAATCATACACGACTAAAGTGCTACATGATGTTAATGGATGGTATCAGGGAAGATCAAAGAGAAACGGTTGCAATTACCAAATGCAGCTATTTTCCCTAATTAATAAGAAAAAGATTCTTTACAATAGAAGCATTTGAAAAATATACTAATTTTATATCAAAACACTCTTTTAGTGAGAAAGCTTATTCAGAAAGGAAGAATTTTGTGTTGTTTGTTTTCCAAGTTAGAATTTTGATATGTACATAGGCAGAAATGGAACACTGGCAAAAACATCTTTATCAATGACCAATTCTGGTTCACAGGGACGAGAATCCGACGATCTCCGACATCTTCGTAAAGAAGGGTCCATTCCTGATGTTATACACGTCATACATACAAGACTTCAGCGACATGACCGCTATCCTGGACGAGGCTCTCAAGAAACTACCACTGTTTCAGAGTGTGGTCAAGGAATTTGAGGTCAGAAAAAAAAATGGATTGGTTCTATAGCAGATTTTTACACCTCTTTAGATTAAAGACTACAAATCAATAATTTTTCGGGAGAGCTCTACATGTACTTCAAAGTTACTTCAAAAGTTCATTACATTAGCTATATTTTGCAGCAAGACAAGTTTAGAAAATCATGATCGTTTTAACAGCTACATATATATATACTTCAAGTACTAGTCTTCATGTTTTGTTTTATTTATATATATATATAAACTGGCTGTAAGTTTTCATTTCCTGAGGTAAAATATCTCATTTCTGACAATCAGGAAGTAATTATTAACAAAATTTAAGTGATTGCAGTGAAATGGCTTACAGATCCATTTCCCAGTGTAGACGTCGATTATGTTATGGTATGTTTAGGTACTGTCTGTTGCAGCATCAGGGTATACTTATGTCATATATCAAATACGTGTACATAATATCCTGACATGTTCGTGATATTTTTTTCAAGTAGAATGAGTTAGATATGAATCATAGTTAGGGACATCATCCTCGGTGATATTCTTTTTATTAATTTTTTTTCTGACAAAAAATTTATTTTGGGAAAATTAAAATTAAATTTTATTAGCTAATCATTTCACTATGAAAATGTATAAGATAAAGTTTTTCTTTTCACTTTTAGTCCAGAAAATATATATTGTCTTCAGTATTTCTTTATTTGACATTCAGGAGCATTCCTCATGATGGATTATAATTGTCTTCTATAAAATCAATTTTCAGTTGTAACCTTGACAAAAAAATGCATCAAGTTCATAACTATTTAATATAGTATTGGTGAGAATAATGGTCAAAACTAGCCGATATTGCTATAATCCATTAACTGTTGGTTAATTCTCAACAGGATCAGATGATTGTAACGTCACCCAAAACGGGACAGTTTTTAGATAAATATTAATGCTCTTTATACCATACAGTCAGTTCCAAAAATGTTTGTTCATTTTTCATAAAAAGATACTATCCACTTTTCATTTCTTTTACAAGTTGATATTTCGGGCTCATGGTTCTATATATAAAACGCGAAATACTATCAGGGTTACGTAGGCCCTTGAACCGGCATAACCTGTACCCTGGCTAATATTTGGTGATAAACGATCAATATCAGCAGAAAAAGACATATTTCAAAAAATTTTAGAGTCTAACAGGGTTATGATTAAATTTCTTCTCCAAACTAGCATTAGTTTTGATAAAATAGACTTTTAAAAATGATATCCAAATAAATAGCATCGCACGGCTTGTAAATCGGGAAACCTTTGTATTGTCATTATTCTTACATTTAAATTGGCCATGTAATGATAATCAGCAGCCAATAAAGCTTACATACAGTTAAATTGTCATAAAAGTATCGTCAAATGAAAACTGTATACATAAAAGTACTTCTTTGCATTGAATGGCAGTTTCTTGGGCCGTTTTCCCATAAGTGTCCCGTTCTTGGTACTGTCCGGATTTGGGCACCGTGACGGTAGGTGTTGTTGCGGTTAAGTCTCGATCAGACACAGTTCGGAGAATAATTGCCTAAAATTAAAAAAATATGATGTATGGTTACTATGTAACATGTTTTTCTGAAGAAAATGTCTGTGTGTTTGTGTTAATTTCATTGTTTAAAAAACTTGTATTGTTTACAGATGAGCCCACGCTGTGCATGTCTCGCCATACGACAACATATGTTAAAACCCATACAGAGAATACCACAGTACAAAATGCTATTACAAGGTAAGTGTATATACCATACCTCATACAACATATGTTAAAACCCATACAGAGAATACCACAGTACAAAATGCTATTACAAGGTAAGTGTATATACTGTCCCTCATACAACATATGTTAAAACCCATACAGAGAATACCACAGTACAAAATGCTATTACAAGGTCAGTGTACAGTCTAACATACACCGTACCACAGATTTAAAAAAAATGTACATATTTAAGATCACTCAGTATATATCTGTATTACATATGTGTATATATATATAGAAAAAAAATGCTTGTATCATTCAAAAATTTCTAGTATTGATTTTGGATGAGAGAATAAATTTGGAAGCTATTGCTTTGATCAGAAAATATATAAAGCATGATTTCTTTTTTTCAGATTATTTGAAGCATCTTCAAAAAGATTCTCCAGATTATAATAACACACAAGGTAAGTCTAAAGTGTGTACTTTGTATACTACAGTGGTAAAGACTGTATTGGGAGGCTGGTAACATTACTGTAACATACTGTTGTCAGTATAATGTGATGCCCTGTTGTCAGTATAATGTGACACCCTGTTGTCAGTATAATGTGACACCCTGTTGTCAGTATAATGTGACACCCTGTTGTCAGTATAATGTGATGCCCAGTTGTCAGTATAGTGTGGCACCCTGTTGTCAGTATAATGTGACACCCTGTCGTCAGCATAATGTGACGGGATGTCCAGGTACTGTCTCTAGGTAAGGACATTTTCTGGATATATTGTTGGGTGGTATTTTTTTTCGATACTTTGTTGGTAGTTTCACATTTACACAGTAAATAATTTGTCTTTACCAGTCAGTGTGGAGGTAACTAGTTTACTATATTCTTATTCTTTAGTTGTTGGAAAATAATTCTTTAATGCGTTTTTCGTCTTTCAGAAGCTCTTGTGATCGTTAGTGCTGTAGCTGATCACGCTAACGACAGTATGAAGCAGGGAGACCAAGTACAGAGGATGTTGGAGATTCAGAAATCACTCGACGGCAACTTCGAAGTCATCAAACCAGGCCGAGTAAGGACTTGTTGTGTTATTATAAATACTGTTCTATCTGGTGATTAGCCCACGCCTGGTAATAAGCCCACCCATTTCTATCATAATTCTCACTATAGAAATGCCAACAAATGTTGTTGTCCTTTGATAAGCCCAGCCTCTACTTCGAGTTAGATATTACTTGTTGCCTGGTATTGCAGTATAAAAACATATTAAAAAACATCATTGCAAAGTCAAAATTAGAAAGAAGATCAGAGCACATTTGATGAAAAAAATAAAACCTGACATAATAGTGTCCACCTAGCAGTTCTGTATTTTTATGATTACTAGGTACAAACTCTGCCTCTGACATTTTGTAAAAAACTTTGCAAAAGTAAAAGCTAAGAGTCTGTTATGTAAACTTTTATTTTAAATAAAAGCTTATTACGTCAATGAAGCTAGGATACTGTCATTAATGTCATCCTAATCTTTGTGATAGATATCCTGATATATTTGAACTTTCTTTATAACAGTTGTTTATCAAGGCTGGGGAGCTAATGAAGTTGTCAAGGAAAGAAATGCAGGAGAGGATGTTCTTCCTGGTAAGTTCCAAGGTCTACCTGACACATACAGGTATATTGGTGACGTGTTCCTGGTAAGTTCCAAGGTCTACCTGACACATACAGGTATATTGGTGACGTGTTCCTGGTAAGTTCCCAGGTCTACCTGACATGTACAGGTATATTTGTTTTTAGGTGTTCCTGGTAAGTGGCAAGTCAGGCCGACCTTATTTATTTGTTTTCTCTATGATAGCATTTTAAATCATGTTAAATTCAAGGACAGGCCAGACTTACATAAACATTTGTTTTCTTGTGTATTTGAGAAATTTGTTGATATTTAGCTCACAATTTGAAAATTAGAAGTTAACGAGTTTGTTTGTTTAAACAGTTCAGTGATGTGTTGCTGTACACCACACCTACAGCTACAGGGGGATACAGGCTCAACCAGGTGCTCACTCTCACTGGCATGAAGGTAAAACATACTGGCCTTACACTCCAGGCTACATGATCGTAAGGTGACCCTAGATGTAAAAGATATTCCTATATAAAATGGAAAGAAGGTAGTGTTCTCAAATATCATAGCTAAGAATTATGAAGTTTTCACTGTGAAGTGTATTGGTATTTAAGTTGACTTCTATTTTGATTTTCCTCAGGTGTCCATGTCAACTCATGATGAATTCAGTAACGAGTTTAACATCATCAGTACCCACAAGTCCTTCACAGTGGAGGCTAAGTAAGTACAGCGTATACGTCACATCAAGTGTGTCGCAACGTTTCAAGACCAACTGGTCCCTTTGTCAACCTATGACTGAGTGAGATATTTGTTTTGTTTACCTGTAAAATGATGTGACGAAATTGTATATTTCATATGTCGTTCGACCTGGGATGTTTTGCCTATTGGTCGGTATTGAAACCTTGCGACACGTTCAATACGTACATTGTTTGTGTATAAAGTAAAACTTTGTTATTATATAATATGAGTTGGATATTTTTTCCCCTTAACATTAAAGTATATGAAAAAGGGGTGTGATGCATAATTATTCAAAATATATCAACCATATGGTCAGGATGAAACTTCTGGCAGTTATGGTAGGGAAAATGATGTCACTGCATAAAGTGTTGGACTAAATATGTTGGAAAAACTCTATAAAATGTTTGCAACCTAACTAAATATGGGTAACAGGATGTTTTTGAGGGCAAGTTGTATCTAACTTTCAAAAAATTTAAAACGATTCTCCTTTTTTTTAGTTTTCGATCCAGATGAATATGTATTGAATTAAATAGCTTGAGAATCTTATAAATTAGTAACTAAATGTTTCCTGGCTCTGATGAATGTGTAATATTTGACTGTGACAGGACACAGCCAGACAGAAACGCATGGCTGGCTGCTCTCCAACAAGCCGTGGAAGAAAATGCAAAGAAGAGAAACACATTTGAGAAAGTGGAGGTATATGAAAATTGGACGACTGATATGTGTATACGTATAGTTGTGTTTGCTATATTAAAATATACTCGAATGAAAACGTAACATGACAATTCAGTAACAGTACCTTGTAGGTTTTCCTTAGACAATAAATGGATTAAGGTAAAATGTGAGTAAGACCTAATAAAAAAAAAAAGTTGTGGTTCCGCTAACCTTACATACCCTAGATTTTTGTGCCTACCCTAAAGTTTTTATTGACAGTTAGTGATATGCTCTGTTGAAATCAGAACTACTGCTCTGTATAAGCATAGTAAAAGTATTTTAATAAAAAAAAAAAAAAACTACCTACCTTATTTTTTCTGAGGATGATAGCATACTTTGTTTACATACTGAATCTTAAGACACCATCTCTTGTCTGTACTATACATGAATTATTACTAACATCTGTAGGAGAATAAGGAGGTTGATTTTAAGTGTACAGTATGTAGTTATACTCACACATTCCTTTATACATGTTTAACAGGTAACAGACCATGACTTTAAGAAAGGCGACGAGGCGCCGGTCTGGATCCCTGACACTCGTGTCACCATGTGTATGATATGTACGTCCGAGTTCTCCGTGATCTACAGGCGACACCATTGTCGAGCGTGTGGCAAGGTATACAGCTACAAAACACCTGTTTCTTTGCATATATCTTCAAAATAAACCAAGCCTGATACCCGAGATGTATTTTTATCAACTTTAAATTGAAATCAGTTTTATCCACTTAAGCCCTATATATATTTTACCAACACTTCTCTGGACCATAGTCTCCATGGTCCTTTCAAAGATGGTCGACTCAAATTTAAAATAAGTCCAGTACCTGTTTTATATCATTCTTACAACTAAACAACTAGCTTGGGATCCTGACAGGAACGTGGAAAGCTTTTGTCACTAACTATTGGGCCTTTTTTTGCAGGTTTTGTGTTCATATTGTTCAATGAACAAAGTGCCGCTTAAATACCTGAATGGCAAAGAGGGGCGTGTTTGTAATGAATGTTACATTGAACTGAAGCCAGGTATGTTGTACCAATTCATATATTGCAATTTTTTAAACAGAACTTTTAGAAATTTGACATAATCAAAAGGTTTAATAATCTAGTTGATTTATTGACTTATAACTGAACAGGAATTATATTCTACAACTCTAGCCCAGTTTTATGAAAGTGTGAGCTTGCCAATTCAGATAATATAACGACTTATCCTTTAAATATAAACAGGTACATGTACTAAGGGGGATAACTCTCATGGACATTTTTCAACAAAACTCCCGATGATTTCCAACTTCCGCTGCCATCTGTCAACCACAAAACTCCATTTCTTGATTTCCTTTACTGAAAAATGTTTGCAGTATGACAGATTTGTTATTCACGTTTTGAGGAGGTAACATTGGCTTGGAAATGGTTGAGATCCCCATCATATAACCATATATACAATTGCTGAGTATAAAGAGAAGAATGCACATTTGCTTCCAGGATGGCCCTAGGGTCTGGC
>JAUMHH010220665.1:0-12195 GCA_032359455.1 Chlamys rubida
GAAAAGGGAAAACGAATATTAATGTAATTGCAATTTTAAGTGAGAAAAAAATAAACAAAATATTTTACTTACCTTATATCTTGGGTCGGTAAAGGGGAAACAAACATATTTTTAATGCTGGCCTTATAGGGTCTGGTACAGGTATCCCTGCATTCTCCCAATTTCAGTCTTTATTTTCCCAAGTGGATTAAAAAGCATGTTTATACAAGTTTCCAGAGTCATTATATGTGCAACATATGCTTTCCAAGTATTACTGTACATTACCCTCCATGAAGGAGCATTCGAAATACATAAATATATTGAAAAATCTGGAATTGAATAATGAAAAACATTGAAAAATGATGTGTTTATTTATTGCTATACATTTTATTAAGAAACAGTGAGAGAAAACGTTTTGCTAATCACATTGTAGGTTTTATTTTTTCCAAACTTATGATATTTTCCCTAACCTGTAAATGTGGGAACACTAGTGATATTTCCTATTTTTTGCCAAATGACGCTGATATTTTCCCAATTCCAGCTCAGGGGCCCTTTCCAAAATAGCTGGCAAAAACCCTGATTTTTTATAACATGGAGTTTCTTAGACATATGCAACATTTTTCAGTGAAACAGTTACTTTGATCATGACCAGTACTGAATAGGTACTGTAGCTAGCTATACAGGATGGAGGGCTATTCAGGTTAATGGCATTGACCTTCATCAAAGTTCACAGGGGTCAAGTCTGTTAAAATCTTGAAATTAACCTTATGCCAATATGGTCATATTAAATCTGAGGGTGGTTACTAGGACACAAGGCTAATACAAAATGTATTGTTGCTCAGCAAGTCAAATGCATGCAGATCAGTATAAAGTGAAGTTGACAAAAATCAAACATGTACTATAATATTGTTGTTTATATTTTAGTAATTTGTATGGGAGTAAGGACACTTATATCTTGCAGACATTTTCTAGGTTGAATGTACTGTTTTGCAATAATGATAAAAATTGAGTTTTCATAGTACATGTTCATGTATGTATTGATTTATAGTGAGAACAGTAAGGTAATATACTAAAAAATTACGTTTATTCTTCAGTTTACAACGCAGCACTGGAATACATCCAAAAAGCTATACAAGAAATAGAAACTTATTTGTCAGAAGAGGTAAGTTCTGGAGATAATCCTCTTGTCTTTTGACCAGTAGCATGCTGGGATGAAGGGCTGTCAAGTAGGTTCAAATTAATGACCTTGACCAACTTCCAATGTCACAGTGGTCAAATGCATTAAAACTTTCAAACAACTTCTCAAAAACCAAGGGGCCTAATGTGATGGCCAGTAACATGCTGGGATGAAGGGCTGTCAAGTAGGTTCAAATAAATGACCTTGACCAACTTTAAGTTGAAAGGTCACAGTGGTCAAATGCATTAAAACCTCTAAACCACTTCTCAAAAACCAAGGGGCCTAAGGTGATGGCCAGTAACATGCTGGGATGAAGGGCTTGAATCTTCATTAGGTCACAGATGTGAATAACAGGTGAGCTATACAGGCCTATTGGGCCTCTTGTTTGATTTTGTTGTGATTAAATCATATTCCAATATCTGCTCAGTACATCAGGTTGTGTGCTGATTGGTAGTTTTAAATAGTAATCATTTTTAGCTCATCTGGCCTGGGCCAAGTACTAGTGAGCTTATATATAATTATCCCATGGTGCAGCGTCTGTCATCCGTCCGTCTGGTGTCAACTTTTTAGCTCGGAGGTGAGCTTATGCCATACCGCGGCGTCCGTCCGTCAACTTTTCCTTTAAAACGCTACTAGTCCTGAACGGCCAAGTACATTTTGACTAAATTTGGTCTAGAGCATCCTTAGGCCAAGGGGACTCAATTTTGTATAAATGGTGGGTGTGGTCCCCCTGGGGGCAGAGGGGCGGGGGGAAATAGAGGTAAAACCTTTAACATCCTTCTTCTACCGTAGGGATTAAGGGATTTTATCCTAATTTAGTCTGGAGCCTTCCTTGGCAAAGGGGACTCAATTTTGTACTAACTGTTGGTGTGGTTCCCCTGGGGGCAGAGGGGCGGGGCCGAATAGGTGAAATAGAGGTAAAACCTTTAAAATACTTCTTCTGCCGTAGGAATTAAGTGTTTCTACCATAGGGATTCAAGGATTTCATCCCGATAGGTCTGGAGCATCCTTGGGCAAAAGGGACCCAATTTTGTATACACAAAAGTGAGTGAGGCCCCCTTTGGAGCAGAGGGTCAGGGCCCAATAGGGGAAACATAGCAAGTTCATCAAAATCGTTCTTCTGCTGTAGGAATGACAGACTTTTGTCAAAATTTGGTATGAAGCACCCTTCGGTGAAGGGAAACCAATATCGTATACACGGTGGGCCTCACCCCCCTAGAGGCAGAGAGGCGGGCCCAATAAGAAATATAGAGGGGTAGCTTTAATATTCTTTTTCTTCCATTGGGATGAAGGTATTTTGACCAAATTTAAACAGTAGAATCCTATTGGGAAGGTTTTGTATAAATGGTGGGTCTGAATCCCCTGGGGCCTGAGGGGTGGGGCCCAATATGAGTAGTTTAGCAAATTCTTTAAAAATCTTGATGGATTTATGTCCATATTTGGTCTGAAGCATCCTTGGGTGAAGGGGAACTAATTTTGTATCAACGGTAGGTCTGACCCCTCTCGGGGCAGAGGGGCCGAGCTCAATAGTGGAAATATAGCAAACTCTACAAATTCCTTCTTTTTCTGTAGGAATGACAGGAGTTTGTCCAATTGCATATAAATATAACCCCTGACTAACCATGTAATACATATTCAGCAACACCTGGCTATTTCAACTTCAACGTGCTAACATTTCCAGGTGAGCAATACAGGCCCTCTGGGCCTCTTGTTTATATAAATTATCTTAAATGATTACTTTAAAATGTTACATTACGTGGTAATAAATGCATCAATTATTGGTAAATTAATTATGGTGCAAGTGTGACGATGAAAAATTACTAATCTTACCAATCATGTATTTCCTTTGTACATCCAACAATATTCTGTTAAAGTCTATTCCAATCCAGCTTTTAAATCTTGTCCAAGCAAAATTCACGATTTCAAACTCATTACTTTGCTTGGAAACATCGTTTCTGACAGCGGCGATGGATTCGTTCAGGATTGTAACGAAGACATTTATAAGAATAAAGTTAATAAAAAGAAAAAACGAGAAGAAAAACAATGGGCCGAAGATCCGATTAGCATTGGCTAGAGCTAGGTAGTCGTATTCTCCTAAGGAAAATGCCAGTAAGGTTTCGATGGATTGAATCATGCTCTTATAGGATTCCATGTTGCGACCAAACATGATATACCCCCAAATAGCAAATCCTGTGAGAAACACAACAAAGACAACGGAGAAAGCAGATATGTCACTGGTAGAATTTTTCAATGTCCCTGCGATCATAGACATCTTCCTGTTGAAACGGAACATGTGGATCAGTTTGATAATTGATGCGAAGACGGTAAATGCCATAACATAGCCAAAAACCTCATCCCACATGGCGACCTTTTCAAAATTGTAGAATTTATCTGAAAATGAAAAAAAAAGGTTGAATGAGAGTGATATATCAGTTTTTGAAACTTTTTTTTACATCCAAACCAACATAATGTATTAAATACAATGTTTAAACAATTTCAAGCATAAAGATCAGGGTCTTGTAGTGCAAACAATATTGCACCTTCAAACAACCACACTAACGTCGTGTATTGTTTAAGGTACCCTATTTAGAGGACCTATACCTACCTCGCAGCTTCGTCACACTTGACACGGCAACAGCTGTGATGAAGTGTCGTATGATGTACATGACAATACACCCCAATGCTGTTAGCATAGTAAGCAGCTCCAATATATTCCAGAAACTTTTGAAGTAGATTTTCTTTTCCTTTCGGATTTTCTTGCATTCTCTGATAAAGAAGTATATAACGCTAATTGCCGCTGATACCTCACAAAATATAACAAATATGCCGTATCCTCCCAGATACGAAAACAACCGGAACGCTTTGATATTTTCCTTTACCATGAATTCACCAGTACTGGGCAGTTCAAATACAATATTAACAGTTGAAAACATGTTTACGTTAGCGTTGTAGACAGTGAACATCAGGAACACTGAACGTGTATAACGGTCAATCCAGTTCTTTTGGCGTAAATCACTAAGGAACTGAAAGGCACGCTCCCTCTTTCCGATGAAATCCGCTATATACCCTCCACCAGGGTAAACACCAAGATCTCCAGCATATGGTAGTCCTCCTGTGTTCAAGAACGGACGGTACTTCCATGGATAGTTGACAATGTGATCAAATGATTCGTTCACGTTAAGTGGATGCCAGGATTCCTGGTACTCCTGGTCGTCGGCGTCATCAATGCCCCAGTCAACAGCACAGCTGGTTATGATATGACGCATATACTTCGATACCTTGCAGCCCTCTGAAAACATATGTTTGAAATTATTCAAATCAATTTTAATCCAATATACAAATATGACTTATTCTTATGTTTATACTATTCTATATTAATGTGGTAATATTAAGGTAGCTACTCTTTTCCCTTTAATGTTCAGATAGGGTTAATATAAAAATAAAAAATCTACCATTATTCACTATATTATATTCAAAATAAAAGCATCTGAGGATTAAAAAAAACTCATACACTACGATGTAAATGGCGCAATTTTTTCTTTCCTGACACTGCAAAGTTTCAACACTTTTAATGTCAAATAAGTAAGCATTATTTTAAGCATAATGCTATAATTCTATTTTGGAGGCTGTGTATATCTCTTCCTCCAAAACAGAAAGCAACAACATAAAAATAGACACCAACTAAATAATATGAATGAAAGGAAGAAAGAAAGAAGAATAACCACCACTTGATGTCGCAATGTATTTCCGCTTTACTTTGTTACAAAGAAATGCAAATGAAAATACCTTTCTTAACGCGCTGCTGACGGATACGTATTGGTCCGATGCGGTAGGCCGTACGGGTAGAGATAAGCCGTTGCTCTTCTGAATCAGCCGGATCCCCGTTCCATTTGTGGGTGAGGTACATGTTTGGTAGTATTACCTTCTCCAGCCAAGACCAGAAATCTGCCACTGTCCTCACCTGTGATTGGACAGAAGGAAAAGCATACAAACAATAAGATTATTACTTAAACAAGATATCCTAGAAGGATCTACGAAAGGAAATATGTCAGATCTACAAAGGATGATCGTTTACTTTATTTGCTCTTCGTCTTCCCTAAATGTACATTTACATTTTGGAAATCCTTAATGGGAATCGTCTACACTGATTAGAAGTTCTGTCAATGACGGATGAATTATCATTAGGGCCTATGGTATTTTTAACGAGGGGACATAGTGGAACACACATATAATAATTATAATGATAACAAAACTGAACTGTCAAAATTAAGATGGCTGTCTTGTGGCCATCCTGTTTGCTTAACTAGGCACCATTTGAAACATTGATGTGAAATTTGAAAAAACCTTTCCAGTACTTTCTCAGAATAAGCGCTTACAAGCTTTAACTCTCAAAATTCAAGATTACCACCTATCAGCCATCCTGGCTTTTACAATCAGTCCCTGACTTCGATATGCATAGTTAGGGACCATGGGGAACCTTCAGGTGGAATTTGAGAAAAGTCTCTCCAGGACTTCCTGAAAAATAGCACAATCAACTTCAACTCTGAAAATGCAAGATTGCCGTCTGTAAGCCATCTTGGTATTCTGATCAGTCCAAAAATACATTTTGTTACCACCGCCCATGAGAAACTTTCACATCATAATTGAGGAAATCCCAAGTTCTTTCTGCGAAAAAGCGTCAACAAACTTTTAACTCTCCAAATTCAAGACAGTCGCCAGTCGGCAATCTTTATTTCCTGTCAGTTCCAAAATCATCCTCGATAATTCAGGGGTTTTGCTCACTTTTACTCTCTGCACCCCTGGAATATGTCATAAAAAACTATAGGCACGCTGCTACTTATTTGATTGGTCTCAAGTAAAAACGCCATAACCAATCGCTAGGCTGATACCTGTCCTTTCAAGATTTAAGAGGAACGACACCATACTTCACAGCCAGTCTATATCAGCATTAGGCGACCGACAGATTCTTTTGTTCATTAAAAGAGCAAACTAGTCTTCTCGTCTCACCCACAAGGTTGTGCACACTGAGCCTTTGATTTTGCTATGACATATACAGTGGTATAAATGACAGGGGTGCAGAGAGCGAAAGTGAGCGTAACCCATGGATTTTTGAGGATGTCCCAAAATGTGAAGTGCGTTTCTAGGCAACCTCGGAAACCTTCATATGAAATTTGAGAAAGACCCTTCCAGTACTTTCTGAGAAATGGCGCTAACAAACTTCAACTTTGAATGTTTAAGATGGCCACCTGTCGGCCGTCTGGGTTTTCTGATTAGTACCAACATTCATTAAGCGTAACAAAGGAAATTGCAGAAAGTTCCCTCTAGTATTTTCTGAGAAATAGCGCTTACAAAAATTGTTTAAGAACGGACGGAAAGAATGACGGACGGACGGACTACGGACGAAGGGTGATTTGAATAACCTACCATCTGGTGATGGTGGTCTGAAATCAGCTGTACACTATCTTGCTTTAAGGAGATTATTCTTTTCTTTTTTTTTTATATATATTTGGTACCTCAAAGTTCAAATATAACATCAATGTAAACATCTTTATAACAGGTTCCTACCTTAATCAATGCGTTTTTTGGGTTGACCATATTCAGAATGGCAGTCTTTACATTGAAGGCTTTTGGATCCCTACTATGACTAGCCACCAGTAATATCAGTGCCAAGAAGATGAAGTAGAAGATAATTTCTCTGATGATTTGGTGCATATGGATCTCGTTTAGGCGGTTTTTTCGAGCCTCTGCCAGTTTCTCCGGATCTGGTGCGTCCACTTGTACATGAGGACGAAGTGCTGCAACAAAAAGAAGTTTTGTCTTCATAATTATCATTAATGTATTGTAGATAATAATTACCATCCTATCACAGTTATTTATTGAAAGAACCATAAATGACATTATCATTTCAAAAGAATGTTGTGATGATCTACCGAATATCACTCGTTCTATGTACTGCTCCAGATGGTTAACTTCCCTACCTTTGGTCGGTTTTGTAAACAGAAGTTCCTCGTCAGGCTTTGGTGCCATTTGCGTGTCGTCATTGTCCTCGACCTCTTCTACATCCGGTTTCTTCAACAGGGCGGATATGATGACAGCAATAGTGATGATCTGTTGATAATAAAACCATTTCTTTAAAGCCGCTTTCTCTGCATACGTGTTACACTTATTAATGCACACCATTCTTATAAATTAAGGAAATATAGTGATTAATGAAAATGATTCAGTTCACCAGTCGGTAGGTAGAATATGATATTAAGCTTAATAGATTAGATGCATAGTATATTATAACTGATCACTAACAAGAAATTGATTAATTTCTCTTTCCCTTAGTTTTGACGTTACGTTGCACACGTTATTTTTAAAACAAAGAGTCAAAAACAATAACTCAAAGTATGATGACATAAAAAGCAGATACAGAAAATAAATGCATAACATTTTTAAAATGTTAATCCTTATATATCATGATTACCTTTGTTGGTTGGATCACCGTAATTGACTCTCCGATAGACAGCAACATTGCTGACAACCATGCCAGCGACTTATCCTTTCCCCATTCCATGCTGTAGAGGAAGGTGATGAAGCCGGATATCACAGAAGACAAAAACACTAGGGTCCATGCTATATATATACATGGCGGCGGGAGGCTGAATTTTGCCTTCGGCTGTTTAGGGTTTGCAGTCGCTGGTCTTGATACGGATCCCCTACTAATCAATGCTTTACCCGAGGCTGTTGATACTCCGCCAATTGTGTTTGCAGATTCACTTTTTAGATTTTTCTTTTGGATGTCGAAATCATCGTCTGTCACATCAGATATTTTGGTGTCATCATCTACCTTGCATGGTCTAAGGTCTACTTGTGAGAGGGTTCTCAAGGGCTGGATATTACTGACAAATGAATTCGTTACTTTATTTTGTCGTGGTCTTGTTTTACGGAATATGTTATCGATGATCAAGTTAACAGGTAAGACTACTAGACTACTAATGAAACTGATGTAAAGTCCGCTAAGAGAAATCTCGATCGGTCCTATAACGAATGATTCTTTGTTCTCAACATTATCCTCTGTTCTATAGAACATAGCGTTAGCTACCATTGTCGTCATCACCAAAGACAGAATGCAGGATAAACGCTGAACTCTCGTGAAGTGACTTCGCTGCGGTCGAGAGAATACTGATACCCACAGATGGGAATCAGTGAGGCTCCGCTTCGTCTTGGTCAAGAATAGAGTATTGAATTTAGTGAGGTCCTCTGTTCCAGCCACGGGTAGCATCCGATCAATCATTCCATCATCCTCCTCTACCGCCAACCAACGATTGCACATGAAAAAATACCTTCAATAAAAATACAAAACACAGGTAGTTATTTACACACCGTATGTCACACACGCTATCCACGCGTTCTTCGTGTTGTCGCTTAATTTTATGTTAAAAGTACAATAGATATGCATGCAATGTGAACTATCCGTGCAGTTTTGTGAACATTTCGTGAACACGAACGCGAAAAGCTCTGTAAATGAAACAGTCAAATTAATATCCAGAGGAGTGACGTTTACAGTACAGGAATATTTTAAGATTAACTGATGAGAATTATGGTACTTAAATCTTACGTTTGCCCTGTTTGAAGGTCAGATACAACGACCTTGCTGAGATACCATCCCTGGTGTTTTCCTTTTCCTTTATTGTCATGCCAGATACGTAAGTACGTAAGAGGTCCCAACCACTGCTGGGAACTCATCACGTAGTTGTTCACGCTGCCCCTACTACAAACCTGACAACACAAATTTTAAAGAATATCAAAGCAGGTCCACATTGGGTTATGAACTATATTAGATATTCTTAAATGGACAACACTGGAATAAAGTGCATTGAGTTGTTTACCCTATGCACCAGCATTCTAAATTATTCAAATAGGTGCTTCCTTATTTTATATTTCTAGCGATTATTTAAATGTCATTTACAATACGCATTTATTAAACATATAGACCGTTTTTTAAATCAGTATATCTGTGCAATAAGACAATGTTCAAAGCAATTTGATAATTAATGTGTTGCCGTTGTATTTTCTCAAAGACAATGTATGCGTACCTTGATTCCTTTTTCGTCCGTGAGATGTCGTACACCCGTGTCCTCGTTATCACCGGCCAGTACAAAGCTGATCTTTGACTTGGTGCCCCCGCCTCTCCTCATGCCAGTAAATACCGCGATCTGGTAATAGTAGGGGTCACTGACCACGTTGTCTGCTAATGGAGCCACGCCCCACTGAAAAAAACCCCAATAAGACCATATATGGAATGAAAGTCATTCGCTTTTTTGAAACATTTTTTTCCATCTCGAATGCATCAGTTGCTTTAACTTGCATGTATTCTTCTCCTCTGTCAATAATATACCTGACTTAAAAATCCCTTAAATGTATCACCGGTTCTATTTCTTATCTTGTACACGACTAGTTACAGTCTCTGTTGGTATATTACACGTATAAATGTCTCACTTCATAAACAGCACGATTTTCGATTTTATGGATTGTTATTTTAGCGCACAAACACATATCACTAAGAACAATATGAAACATTTAACTTACCCCTTACCTTAGGGTTATACAGTCTACATAACAGATACTGTTACAGTATTACCTACCTTAACGATATCAAGTTTATCTTTGTGACGTGCCCATACAGCCAGTATGATGAATAAGACAAAGATGGCGACCAGTGTGGCCAGGACTGCCCAGTTGTCAGCGATCTTTGCGCCCAAGTTGTCAAATACAGTGTTAAAATTTATCTTGTTAGGCGGTGTGTAGAAATCAGCCCCGAAGGATGTTAAATGGTTACAAAGACACCTCGTAAATTTGCTGTTCGAAAGTGGACTGACCTGGAATTAACAAAACAGGTGTTAATACTTACTGTTAATGAATAAATTCATGTTAGGAAAAAATGACAAATAAATGGAAAAAAACATTAAATTGTATGGTGTTGAAAAAGAATAAGATATAAATATATAATTCTCTAACACAACAAAATATCTATATACGTATCGAATGCTTGTTAATGTAGCAAAACATTTCGAGGGAAATACGCATGGTGAATTAAAGATATATTTACTGATCTGGGGGTTAAAACCAGGGCCTCTCAATCACTATTATTCAATGTATATTTGTATATATATATATGGGGCAAAGAATATATATATGAATATATATATGGGGCAAAGAAGTAATTCCAACAGTGTGGACAAGTTTAGGTTGTCAAATTTTCGGAGCGATCCGCTCCTTTATCATATATATATATTTTTTAAGAAACTGCAATTATTTAATTAAATCAACATATGTGCGTGTATTATGGTGGAATATATAACGAGGTGAGATAATTTTTGAAAAACGATAAACAAATTCCTCTTCGTCCAGAGCTAACTGATTCTTTCAACATTTTTAAACTTTGAGTTATATTTTCCACGATAATTTACAAACATATGTTCATTATATATATTCTACCACGTCGAAAAACTATGGAATGTGCTTTGGTGATGCCTTATTTTCATTCACAAACAAGCCGCGCACAGTTGATGTCATGTTTTGGAGACGCTACAGCCAATGGTCCTATTCTACCAGTTTAACATGGATGTTTTTTTTAAGAAACAACCTTAATAAAATCAATGGATATGACTTGCTATGGTACATGCACACGTGTGCCCTCAATCGACAAAGTAAATTCGTCCAAGGTCAGTCTCATCTGGCTCACATATATATATATATATATATATTGCAATTCGTCTCTTGGAACGACGTTGCACATGCATGTTCTATTAGGGCAAATAAAAAATACACGCATGTGTTAATTGCCAAAAAATATATGAAAGGTATCGTTACATCGCCGACAAATTATCAATGAACTTCCTACCTCTTCGTAACTGTAGACAAACTTGACGATGTGGGCTAGGGGAATGTTCCGGAGGATATCTAGTTTGTTGGAGGGTAAATCGGGCGTAAAGTGGATATCCGCTATAATAAAGTAAACAAAAAACGCATTGTGCACTTCAATTTTCGTGAAAATACCCCCGAAAACTTCTTTTCCTTATCATACCAGCGAGTGATTACACTATAGGTCTATAATCAGCTGCTTCCAGCAACTTATTGGCGAGAACAGTGTCCGGATAAATATTTGCAATATATTTTCGTTTACGATCTACTAATCCCACATATCAACATAAAAATAAGTGTCTCGAGAAATAAAATTGATTTGCAGTATATTACAAAGGCAGAGACATTGTTAAAGATTATAACATATGGATTTGATATGAAACTGTTGTATTCGGGTCAAACAATATTCCGGCCTGTCCGATTATGCAAATTACACTGAAGCGGGCTTACAGCAATATGATGGGATTTTATAAATAGTTAACTTGGATATCGAGTTTAATGAACTTACCGATGAGATGGGGAGGCACCGCCATGATGACCCTCCAACATTGGTACTCCGTCTTGTCTGTAGTAAGAACAGATACTCTGCCGTCTGTCTGCAATTTACAGTTAGCTCAGATTTCAAATTTTAGCATTAGAACGTTTCTTCATTTTTACTGCAAACAGGCCTTAAGGTAGAACGTTTCTTCATTTTTACCGTATACAGGCTTATGGTAGAGTCCCACTACTTTTCTACTGAATACATGCCTTAAGGTGGCTCCCCACATCGTCATCGGTGTCCATTTTCGTGACGTACTTCCGGAAAAAGTACAGCTCCTTAAGTTAGAGAGTCCCATCACCTTTTTACTGTATACAGGCATTAAAGTAGAGTCCTACCACTTTTCTACTGTATACAGGCCTTAAGGTAGAGAGTCCCACTGATTTTCTACTGTATACAGGCCTTAAGGTAGAGAGTCCCACCAATTTTCTCCTGTATACAGGCTTTAAGGTGGGCCTTAAGGTAGAGAGCCCCACCACTTTTCTACTGTATACAGGCCTTAAGGTAGAGAGTCTCACCACGTTTCTACTGTATACAGGCCTTAAGGTAGAGAGCCCCACCACGTTTCTACTGTATACAGGCCTTAAGGTAG
>JAUMHH010220687.1:0-12195 GCA_032359455.1 Chlamys rubida
TTATCGCTAGACCAATGAAATTCCTTGTTACTTCACTAATCACTAGATCAATGAAAATTCATTGTAACATCACTTATCACTGGTCCAATGGAGTTCGTTGTTGTATCATTAATGGCTGAAGAATTTAATTGCAACAAATCAAAACTTGGTTGCATAAAGCTTCAGGAAATAGTTACATGTTACGATATATGCCTACTTACTAGATTTAAAAGTAAAGCATGCATGACCTAGAATTTAAAACGCTCACCATTAGATATAAGCAATAAGCAGCAACTTATTGGATACAGTTTGGGAAATTATTTTTTTTGGCAATAGGATCCGATTGGTTGGTTGTACAGGGTTTAACTTCCAATCAACAGCTAAGGTCATTTAAGGATGTGCAATTGGGATGGAAATAATTTGACCATTTGTACTGTTTTTGAGTGTAACTGAGCTACTGAGGCTTTGATGTAAGAACTGTACTGCAATGTGAGCTACTAGAATGGTCTCCCCTTACCTCTGGGTACGGAGGAGGAGCTAGTGCTGCGCTTGGTCTGGCCGCTGCTGCGGTAGGAGGACGGTCGGCCGAAGTCGAGCTCATCGTCAGTAGTGCTTCCCCGGCTTGGTGCTGCAAAGACAAAACGAGGGCGTTCAGTTTTTATCCCGTGTTACCAAAAGTTAGAGAATCTTCAACACTGCAGTACCGTCTGCTCAGTCCTAATTAGAAACAGCCCCGGCATGCAGGGCCATCATCACAGAGGAGTCTGACAGACAGCAAAGCTTCTCCAGAATACTAAAAACACATACTTATGTACACAAAAATAAACAAGAGGACTAACTTGCATTATGCAAATGTGTCAAACCATTATGTCTTATGTTATCTTTAGATCCCTGTAATACAAATTTATCCAAGGAGATCTTGTTATCGTTCCTCTGTCCAACAGATGTACTGCACATCAATTCTACGCCAGGTTTTTTCAATTACATGTTTGACAAAACACATAAATATACATCCGAAACACCAACTCAGTGTGAGACGCACCAATTTCAGGGATATAGTACACACTGTGGCCTCGGCAATTCCATGCACGCTGCGACTAATTATATCAAATTAATCGCCCAGTTCTGATAGACATTTATAAGTGATAAATACGTCACATCACTTGGTTGCCTCAAAATTATGCCTCAACATTGGAATTGGGAGGGAGGGGAGACGAGGAAATTGTTCACACCTGGGTTTCATCCAATATGCTTTTCTTCACCACTCAGCTAAGCTAGCAATATTTACACACTGTATCTAAAAGTAACTGATGAACGTACAGATGTTGACAGAGCAATGCAAGTTGTATGTTCTTTAACTGTCGCGGTCCTCCAGACCAAACTTCGTATATTGTCTATAATTAATGAAACATTTTAATTCATTAGCCATAAATTGGCTGATGTTAAAATTCCTCAAAACCTTACTACTGTTAATTATTTTCGTCTGACTGTATTATGCAGTCTGCATAACTCTACAGTAACACACATTTACCATACATGATGTATAAATGAAATGTGCATCAGTGCAAATTCAAAAGTCAGAAACAGCAACATATATATACATATATATATACACACACACACACACATTCTGTAGTAATGTAGTAGGGTAGCTATTTCCAAGGGCTGTTAAGTAAGTTCTGCTGTCGACACACGGCTTACTCTAATTGTACACATTGAGAAGAGATATAGTTCCAGGTCTACACATCCATAGAAATTAATAAACCAGACTAACGATCATCAATGTTATATATATATATCCAGGTACGGCATTCCCTTACAGAAAGCCTCAAAGATTAATTAAATTGTTGTAAAATTTGAGCGTTTCTGACGAATCGGTCTAGAAATCTATAGCGATGATACGTGTCTGTGGCATCTCCTTTGTAAAACATCTCTGTACTTATCGCTCGTATCAGCACGATCTCGGAAAGTAAAAAGTCACTACAATGTATCTATGATGATGTATGCAGTAGATTCTTATCGGCATGGGAACCAAATACACTTAACTTACTATTAACAAGCCTCCACAGTAGGCCATACATGTGTATACCCGACTATAGTATTACAGTGTGCACCAATTAAGTAAACAGTTCGGTGAATTATGAAAGGAAATATAATGTAATGAGAATGAAAAAGGAAAATTTGATAAAATGTGCAAGTCATGCACACAGGTATGTGATAGTATGCAAGGTGCACACCAAGGCAGCCCATTTATCGGTCTCCCAATGAATAGATAGATAGGTACCAACGTCAACCTAATAATCATAACTGTTATATAGGTAGGTACAGACATACCATAGTAATCCTGAAATAAGCCCAGGGGCCAACACATTATCTCGGACTCCAAGTTGGGTGTTGGCACATTACACTCCAAGTTAGGGTGTTCAGGCACATTACAAGCCAATGAAATCGCATTTCTTGGCATTATTTCCACTGAATAGCAATACATTTGGGTGGGCTTATTACCAGGCATGAGTTTATTGCTGCATGGATAGATGTGCTAACTGTAACATAATTATGTAGGTAGGTACCGACCTCACCCTAATATACACCTCAAAGGTATATAGGTGATACCAACCTTAACCTTTTAAACACATCTCTGCTTCTAATCATTTTATAAACATTTGTAATGCCTGCCTCGAAAATTAAAATCAAATGTTCTGTTTGAAATGTAGCGTATCGTAGACAGGGTAATTGACTATGGAAGCCCGACAGATAATTGTGGGGCTGATGGTGACAAGGTTGCGCTGAAAAAGCTATACACCTGATACCAGCAACATTACGCTGTCCTGATGAAACGGGACATGAAATCTTGACTCAAACATAAATGTTGTACCACGTCCAATGTTTCGCGTCCAATGTTTCGCGGATACTTATTAGATGGGTTGGTAATTTTACGGTGTTTTGGAAGAAACGTTGGCATTATAGAGGTCTTTAATGCATACCGACATGCCAAAATTAACTTTATTACAAAACCTGGATCTGGTCCCAAAATAACAGACAGACAAAAAGTCCAGTGTAGCACAAAGCTTGACGGATATCCCCCTTACAATATGACTCTGTGATCACGACATTAATCAAAATTATGAAAGTGGAAAATTTGGGGTTTTTTTCTGCAGAAATCGACAAAATGTTTTGACAGCTACACGACTGATGAATGGTGCACTCTAAAAAGCTTTCACCTGATGTGGTGGTGATAAAACGCAAAATCTGATGCATTTTACGAAATACTGGTTCTAGTTACAGTGCGGAGAATAAACGGGCTGTCCTCCGTCCATATGGAATGTCACAATGCACGAAACGTGCCAGGTTTTTGACATAAAACGTGTTTTACATGCAAATATGATTGTTCACCGGAACACTAGACATTGAGTGATTTCAACACGATGAAAAGTTCAGAACAAAGTGTAGCCGGTCCATTACGACAGAATTTATTAGATAATTTGTAGCTATCCGACACTTATGAACAGATTAGTTACAGGTTTAGCCGTTAAAAAACTTGAAATACTCAATAAATTTTACTTATTATGACAAAGCTGTTATAGGATTTCTGGTCATCCGACACTGCCAAAAGTTCCGACACAAGTGTGGGTGTTGACAACATACACACAGTATTACACAGCAAAACGTATAACAAAATTATCATATAGTAACGAATTATTTCACACGGAGAACAACAAAATTACAGCTTTAGGGGTTGACAAGCTCTGCTCACAAACCTTCACTTATTTGATATACATACCACAGACAATCTTGGTTCATCTAAAATATTTTAACAACTTAACTCATTCACCCCCTGAAATTCCATAATGAACTGTGCCAACTTTTGAATTGGATGAGTTCAAATGTGTCTCCAGGGGTGAATGAATTAACTGAGTAAATTTTCTATCCTACCATTCTATCAGAAGTTGTCAAAAGTTTTTGACCAGCACACATTCTTAGTGTTTTGCCTCCGAACTCAATAGTCTACAGTGTATAGCACTCTCACCAAATTACACCTGTGGGGGGACTGACTTACTACAATCTATCAATAGTATTGGTGACTAATACTGTTTATGTTGCCCCTCCTCACTCCCTATAGTATCAATTCTCCTCCCCCTGCGGTGGGTGACTCCCTCCCCCTTCTCCTACTTCGGTGACTAAGTCCAGAGGTGATTGATCAGTTACCACCCTGGAGTCGGGGAAGAAATAACCACAGGAAATGATGACATATTGTTAATATACCAGCTATTCATTTTCAGATGACCTCCCCCTCGATAGGGCCGCCGGTGTGTTGCTGAGGTGTGTTGCTGAGGAGGATGGGAAGTTGTGGTGGAGGAGGAGGGGGAAGAAAACACATGATTTCAATATCAGACTGGTGCAGATGGTCGCCTATAATTTGTTAACACTTTCCATGGCTCTCTAAGTACATATATTTAGATATGAAATTGCAGGCGCAGCCAGGAAATAGTTTGTATCTACTCACGTGAATCACAAACAAAAGAAACTGTTTAGTAATTTGATCGTGCATTTTCACATCTTTACCAGTTTATCCTGATGGTACTAGAAGACATCCATACAGGATTTTCCTGATGTTGCAACACAATTAACATCTTTCCAAGACTATGTGACAGTACTTTAAGACATATTCACAATACAATTCTGACTGTAGAAAAAGATATCTGCAACAGACTTTCTGGCTTTGCAACAAAATCAAGACAAAGGCTATTTACAGCTATCTGACTGTACATGATAACTTTACAAGATTATCTTTACAGTTCAATTAAACATCTTAACTCATTCACCCCTGAAATGTTATAATGAACTATTCCAACCTTTGAATTGGAAGAGTTCAAATGTGTCTTCAGGGGTAAATGAGTTAAACGACTTGGTAAAACTAAGTGATACCATTTTCCCAAAATTTTGGAATAACATCATATATTTTCAAACCAGGTACATTTAAACAAGGATGGAATAGGAAAGCTGTCCAGACATCTTTATAAGACTATCGGACAGTTCAACAAGACAACTTTTCAAGACTATAGACTTTACAGATTAACAAGATTATCCGATCAGTGCAACAAGTCATCTATCAATCACCTTCTACTATAGATTGGTACCCCAGATATCTTTACCTTTCTTTGTGGAGCCAATGAACGCCTTGTATTTCTGTATGATCTTTTCCTTGATGGAAACCATTTCGGACCGTGCGTTACCCTGACATGTATAATCCTTGTTACATAGATAATTACTTATATTCCGTTATGTGCATGTCTACATGAAGTCCATTGTCCGGTATATATCCTGGTCCACCAGCTGTCTGTGGGGGGTATTACATGTAGTTATCTGTCTATAACCAAACATAACATCCTGTCATACCACGAGCCCGGCCAATGTATACAAATAATGGCGCTTATGTATATTCCACACTTCTCAGAAAGTACCTTGAGGAATCACAAGCTCCTGAGTTGGTGATTCCACAATTTCAGGGATGTACAAGCTCCAAAACTTGGTGATTCAACAATAATTGGGATGTAAAAGCTATACAAGCTTAAATGTTTCTATATCAGACTGGACAAAGCTTGGTAATAATTTCACGATATTTGGAATGTATGAGCTCCTGGCCAGGTGATCTCGATCATGACACAGGCTCTTGACTTGATGATTTCACCACACACGAGATTCTGGTTTTAGTGATTCCTGGACACAAAACTTATGATCTACAGGGACCCTGTGTAAGTAATTCTACAAAATCACACTTCACACACAAAAAAATTGGAATAATGTGATTTAAGAAGTTAACAAAATATTCCATAGGAGATCACAAAGACTTTAAATATATGGTTTGTTGAAAACACTCTGAATCCCAGAACGAGTAAATATCCATCACGGATTCTTCAAGGTTAACATAACATAGAGAGGTCGTAAAGGACTTGAAACATGTACATCTTCATCAGGATCACTTCTTGAGAGGAAAAAAGTTGAGAAACTCTGAGATCACAGAAACTTGGAACTATGAATGCTGGGAAACTGTGTAGACACACTACACACCAATCAGTAAAGATTATTAGTCGATTATCTCTGCCTAGTCAATCGAGACTCTGCATCCCATTCTGAAACGCTCATCACAGTGACTCAGAAAAGTTGGGGGGAAAGTCTGTTTCTACCTCGAATGCCAGCTGCCGAAGCCAAAATTATAAAACACACCTCTCCTTGAGGTTGTATAAATATCGAAATTAAAAACACAAGTTTTCTTCGGTGAAAGTCGAAATCAAATACACCAGCCTCCCATTGTAAAAGGCTAAATCAAAAACGTGAGCTGCCTAAGTAAAACGCTTGTTAGGTGCTATTTAGCGAGCTATTAGGAGGAGGTGCCAATGGACTGGAGTGCCAGATGGTCTGGAGCATGGTATCCCCATCACAGAGCGATCATCACCCTCGGAGGGGCGGCCAGGCGAGATGAGGATGAGGGAGGCAGCCTCCGTACCCACAGCACCAAGGTAAGTACTCTATATCTTACCCACTGCATACAGCATGCAATGCAGCCAGGCATTGTGTGAATGGGTGTTGTATACTAGATGTGTAGTGTATGGGAGAATTAATTACCTGGCCCTAATATTTGACATGTGCAGCATGCATTGAGCCCTTAGTTCAAACATTTCCTCAAAACACGGTATATGAATCTTTATCAAATACATGTTACTAATGTAAACTTTATCATAACTTTAAAATATTTTTTTTATGTTCCATGTTTTTCAGTATCAATTGATATAACCATATGGGCACTTATGTAAAAACATGTGACAGGACTGACGAAAGTGAACTGCACTTGAATTTCTTATTCCACATGACGTTTGTGTCAGCCAAGAAAATTATAAATATCATCAACACATGGTGAAAACGACCAACAAATTATAGTTAACTAGTTGACTGTTGCTTCAATAAGCATACCAGGGCAATCTTCTTTGAGGCAATTATAACCCCAGCAGGCAATTATCACTCAGCTGGTAATCCTTGGCAATTGTCATCAGGAATTATAATCTAGGCAATCTAATGCAATGTACACATAATAACCCAGATAGACAATCATAACTCAGTTGGCATTATAACTAAGGTAATCTTAGGCAATGATAACCCAGGCAGGCAATTATAACTCATCTGGCAATACAAGGCAAATAGATATAAGCAGGAATTATAACTTAGGCAATCAGAGGCAAATGTAAACAAGAATTTTAACCTTGGCAATCCAACACAATTATAAGCCAGACAAAATGCAACCATTGATATCCTGGCAATCAGGAAGTATAATGTTAACCTAGGCAATACAAGGCAATTATAACCCAAGAAATTATAGCCAGCCAACTAACTACCAGTCAAGTCTGTGATCTCTCCTTGTATTGTCATAACACAGATGTCTGTCATCACAAGTTCTCACTCTAAACAGGAAACAGAGAACATCAAAGATATCTGAGGAATGGTTCGTTCTGTTAATTAGTGGTCAGGCTGGAGAGACAGACAGTGATGGTGTGAGTGGCCGAGGTTGTGCAGACACTATAGCCTTTATTATCATAGTTCAAAGACTGCAGAGATCTTTTTAACTTACATAAGAATCCTGTAAACTTTGACAAGTTTTACCCATTTAAATCTGTCAACCAGCATGGCTACATTCACCTAAAGTAGCAGTGCAGTAATTATGTAACATCATGACCTAGCAACAGTGTAAATGTTTACTTATCATTCCAAGCACTTACTTAGACTGACACACAAACGGTTCAGTTGGTGCTTGATGTTGACTGTCCATGTAACAAAAATAACTACATAGTAACCTGTCTACACCAAAACCTATATAATACGGAAACCTGTATAAAGCTGGTGTTCAATATTATCAAAACAGTTTATACAACTTAAATCTGTGTAGCCTGAAAACTGCTTATTCCCACTGGAATAATTGAATCTTTCACCTCCTTGTGTGTCGAGATGGGCGAATCACAACCCTGAAGGCAAGATTCTTCAGTTGTCAAATTGCACACTTGCCATGGATTTTGACAATTCATTACTATATTTTATTTCCTGCATGTTGAATACACCTACATCATATGTAGTAACCTGTCATCACCTTCAGGAAATAACTGGTACCCCCCCCCCACACAAACCTGACACACGAGGTGTGGGAAATAGATATCCGTTCATTCATCATTGTACTTTCATTTT
This sequence comes from Chlamys rubida, assembly GCA_032359455.1. Classification (NCBI taxonomy): domain Eukaryota; kingdom Metazoa; phylum Mollusca; class Bivalvia; order Pectinida; family Pectinidae; genus Chlamys; species Chlamys rubida. Next base: position 8,209 of record JAUMHH010220687.1, read on the forward strand.
TACATATTTTCCATGCTCTGATTGGAACGACATATGATGTATACCCTAACTTAATTTTGTTATTTCGCATAAACATTAAAACGGTTGCTTTATATTTTTATACCTGCTGAATGTTTCAACAGATTTTGTGGGAATTTCAAAGGTTCACCCGATATTAAAAACCCATAACTAAGTTACGAAGATTCCATAAAACATGCGTTTGATGCTGTGTAATCGTACAAGTATGCAGGACCAGGGATGAACTACTCGGAGATTAGACCAGATGAAATCTCAGTCCCCCTTTATCTTTATGCTTTCCCCTTCAAATTCTCATATTAATCCTACGATTGATCGCCAGACTTTTTTCCTCCATACTTTATCATGTTCATTATCTGCGACATATACTGTGACCCGCCAAGCGGTACAAAGAAAGCACTTGACTATCACTCATAATCTGGATTGTGTTAACAAAGTCAGGCCAAAGTTGTCAGATGATGAGTTCATGCATCATTTTTTAAAAAGCTTTACATTTTTTTTTTGATGAGCGAGGAAGCCTTATGAACTACTGTTACAATTCCTTTGAAATATGTTGCATTCCTTAGAAGCCCTTATGTAAGTAAGGCTATCTGTGTGTAACGCTCCTTGTACATGTAATAACCTTAGCAAGACTATATCTTCAATTCTTCTTTGATACGACAATGTACTGAGAAGGTCTAGGTGATGCAGTCGGAGATACAAGCTTCGTAAACTTTAACACTGAGGCCAACAGCAGCTGATGTAACTAAACCATCTTACAGTTTACAAGTTTACATGGATTCAGCTATTGAAATAAAATGTAAACTTTATCTTACTAAATCAACCTACCATTTACATTGTTACAGGATTATAAAAAGTTTTTCAATTATGATAACTTTTTGTAAAGTTAATTTTTACATTGTCCCAGATTTCCTAGTCCACAGGTGGAGCATTTCCAAAATGCAAGATTTACATTTCCAATTTTATTCACAGTACTAATAGTCAGTAAACTACAATCCAATTTTTGGATTTGTCTAATTTGTGTAATTTAATTTAGCTGCTTTCCCAAATGAATAACACTGTAATATATATATTACTGTTTTTGTGTTTTGTGTTTAATTTTAACAAAAGTGCAGTCATACATATCTTATAAGTTAAGATGAAATATTTCCAGGAGGGGGGAGGATTAATTTGATATCCTGTTTTACTTTCATGTCCTAATAACAATAGCTTTTCGTTCAGCTGTAATTTCCTTCATTGTTGTCTTGGGTTCCTTCGATTCTCTGCTGTCTGTAACCAGGAAAACATCCCATACATACCCTTATAGCTACAAGCTATACTCGTACATCATGATACAACAAAGTGACCCTCCAGCTCCTCCCAGTACAGATGAAGTGTTGGGAGGAGGGTTAAGTATTTACACGAAGTACCTCATCGTCTCCTCCTCCCCTCCCCCCTCACACCAATAATGTACATTACACATAGCAAGGATATTCTCCCAAGCCCAAGTCTTCTGTAACAAACAGACTTTTGACACAAATCAAGTTTCCCCCCTTGCCAAAAATTCTAAGATTTACATTTTGTCAACTCATCACTACACTTCTTCCTAGCTTGAGCTTTGTGTGTATGTATCTAAGTCTGTACAATACGGATGGTAAGAACTCCCTTTGAACACTGTAGGTACACCAGACTCCAGTCGAGGAGCCAGATGGTTAGGGTTAAGAGCGGAGAGAAAGCATGTCTTAGACATAGCACAGTAAGTGAAGGAACATATGCTTCTCTGTGTAACCGTAGCATGACTTATACATTGTATACACTACAGCTACACCGGGGACTCAAATGACCTGTATCTAGGTCTACACAGCCGACTCAGGTGATTCCAGAACACATACAGACATTATATTACTATCATCATGATCATATGTAACCTCTTTCTCCTATTCTGTGTTATGATGTTTATGCTCAAGAGATTCAAATCCATGGAGTCTAAACATCTTTCTGACAATTTACCTTGAGAACCCATGATGCTGTTCGAAGTATCTCCTTAGTTATAAACAAGACATCAAATAATTTTTTCCCCGATTTAAATTACTATATTCATGTTTTCGGTTATTACAGTGGGTAATTTTAGTTCAGCTCATCATGAAGTGGACATCTGAGAACAGGAAATGATACTTCCTTTAAGTGTTGGGCTGGCCACAAGCCTCTAGAAATCCCTTAGTAAAAGTATTATGATACATCTACATGCCACAAGTCTTTAAGAACTGACCACAAGCCTCCAGGAAGCCCTTAGAGGCAAAAGTGGAAAAGATACCACATTTAACACTAATAAGACTATGATGAAGCACATGTAGCGAACCGTTCATAATTAGCTTGGTCTCCTCACTGAGAAAATATTTCTATAATTTAACAGTTTTGCACTGCCGATATATTTAGTGAATTTTGTACTGAAGCGTTCTTGTTGGGAAAAGGTCAGATATAGGTCACTGCAGACTTTCTAAACAAATATTTTTTTCAAAGAAGAATTAATATTATGATGAATCCTTGTTATGCCGTATATATTTTCCCGTTAATAATTCGCCGGAGTGTGTGGTCTATGTGTGGTCTATATACCTACCATATCGTCCTGACCCCAGTGTTGGGCCGTCCTCGCTCAATACAGCTCTGACAGGTACAAATCATATTACATGATAAATGGGAATTTCTGTGTAATTAAAAAAGTGTTTAAACCAGGCGAAGGTCCCTCTCAGACATGATAACATTGTTTTGGTCGGACAAACTTGTAAAATTACACATAATATCTTTGGGTCCTTTGAATGCTTCAAGGAAGAGTGGACCTAGTCACCAACCACGCAGGGTAAAAATAAAACATCAGTACAGGCGAACTTATCAAGTCTTTCAAAATCTGGAGGGAGACTAAATTGAACTTATACATTCAAAATCAGCAGATTTCCCCAACACCTCGTAATTTGCCCAAAATAAAACCATTGTAGAGTAACAGCTTACAGGTAAACTACGACATATGTCAGATTTAATCATTTCATTAATATTTCATCAACAATACAATACCTATAAGACATTGAGAATTTTAAACAGGTGTATTGTATTTTCACAATATGACTGGACAGAAAGGTCACTTGAGGATACCCTGATGATGATGACAATGATAACCAGCAGGGGCTGCCAGTTCTGCCCTCCCAGACAATGACCCAACCAGCAGGGGTCAGTCCTGCCCTCCCAGACAATGACCTAACCAGCAGGGGCTAGTCCTGCCCTCCCAGACAATGACCTAACCAGTAGGGGCTAGTCCTGCCCTCCCAGACAATGACCCAACCAGCAGGGATGGTCCTGCTCTGACCTGGGATGACATTGGGACCCTTTGATTAGTACACATGTGTGGGGTCACAGTGTATCATACATATAATTAGTCAGTGTGTATTACAGTGTACCCTGAGGAGAGTAGATCACCTGATGATATCTAACATGTCAGACAGCCCCAAACTCTGGGGCCTCCAGGCCTCACATCATCAGCCTATCTCAAACAACATCTACTCTCTTCTACTTCCATAATATATTCATTTTTTGTACAATAACTTCATGCATGAGGGTGAAAGAGTTTATTTTCTGGATACTATACAAATGAATCAAATTAACATTCCTTGTCTTTATTTGCATGACTGTGTGTAGATAGGGTATCTGAGGCTGTCAAAAATACACCCTTACTATATTTTCGGTTAAACCTGTGTGTTCTGCTACACTGAAACTGACCAATCTGCTGTTGCTGTTGATGACTGACCATAGCAACACCCCCCAACACCCCCCCTCTCACCAACCTTAGCCTGTTAATGACTGACTGTTGCACCCATCCCCTGTCTCCATGACCAGTAAGAGGGTGGTACTGACCATCCTCACTCTGCCCCAGACTGACCCTTACACCCATCCCCTGTCTCCATGACCAGTAAGAAGGTGGTACTGACCATCCTCACTCTGCCC
>JAUMHH010220698.1:0-12195 GCA_032359455.1 Chlamys rubida
TAGAGCCCTTTTTATAGACAGGAGAGACATGCGCTAACTTCCAATCAGAGGGAACTGTGCCAGAATGAAGAGATTCGCTTAACTTTTTTTTTTGTAATAGAAACATTTTGCAAAATTGACTAATACAAAAACATAGATTATATTGTATTTAACAATGTCAAGAGTTGAAAACATCTATATGTCCTGACCATAGGAAACAGTTCCTGGCTGTTTAACCGCTGGTTGGTGCTGGCTTTGTTCCCAAACAGACGGTTCTGTTTGTCCATGTACTGTTGCACCACATCCGTACTATCTACATCCTCCGTTACTGGTTTCAGATCCTCCTGATCCTGTAACTTCTTCTTGGCCTCACTCTGAACTTGCCTTTTCTGCAAAAATAAAATACCACAATATTTATGCATAAAGTGACTTAAACAAACTTCAGACTATAATTACTTTTTCGTTCATTTCATATTTTTAATTTTGAAAAAAAAATCTCTTTGATCTCACCTTTTTACCACAATATATAATATTGTATCTTGAAATGTAATGAATAAGAAAAATAGCATATGGAAATTGGAAATAGAAAAATTGTTTTTTGTTGGTTGTTCAGTGTGAAACTGCAGACGACATGCTTTATGTCTGGGGGTAGGAGGATCTATACCACACTCTTATCATGAAAACATCAGGTAACACACAGTCAAATCATTCAAAATCATTTAATGCAATATAAAATGTTTTAAGGGCCAGTTATGATTTATTTAACAGTATGCCAAAAAGTGATCTATACAGCTAAATTTGCATTAAACGACCACCCAAGGGCAATTTAAAAACCAGTCATTTGATAAAAGTGTCATTTAATAAAGTTTACCATATTATTTTTACAGAATTACATGACTGACTAACTGAACAATCAGACAATCTGACATTCAGACAATCGTAAACTGACCCCCACCCAAAGCACTCAATCACACCTGCATTTCTAGATGGCTTGAAACAACATTGCTCATATGGTGAATAATTGAACAATAATTATGGCAGTAAACAAACAATCAAGTGTTTAAGAGGAATTGTCATGTAACTCGGAACAAAAGATCGCCGTGTTTTCAATAGTAACCATGATTTACCCTGTTACGCAGGACATTGTCGTTGAAATGGTGGTGTTTCCTGCAGTGATCCAGCATTTGGGTTTACATGTATTTTTTTGTTTGTTTTACAATGGAAACTGGAAATAAAATCCAGTTAAAACTTTGACCTAAATGAAGCCTGTCGGACAGCATGTTGCCGTAAAATGGATCTGTTTTATAATAATATTGTTGCCAGTACTTGTCGTTGGTTAAGTTCAAGAATGTTATTAAAAGCATTAAATATTGATGAGGAATTAGAAACATTATGTATGTTAACATAAACATGTTTAGTGAGCAGTTGTGCTGATATCATTTTTAATTTTGCAGAAGAATACTGTCGAGAAGATGTCATTAGATCCTCATTTTATGAATGCAACCTGCCGGTATACATGTACTTTAATCCAATCAAAAGAATAGCATAGGGTTAAAGGTTACATTGCCTGTCAGGACACTAGTGCAATCAAAATGGTTGCACTCAACTAAGATAACTGAACAGCTGATTCAGTGTTAAATCAACAATATTGGTAGTTTGAAAAAAATAAAAATTTTGATGTCGGCACGTCACTGAAATGATGATAAGTTTATCAATGGATTTCATCAAACTTGCTCTGAATTTAGTGAAACGATTGCTAGGAAGTCATTTGTAAGACGGTCGTTAAATTAAGAGTCACACAGTATTTCATATCTCATCAAAAAATGATCATTTAGTGGATTTTGTCAAAATTGTCACTAAATTTGGTCAAAATTAGTGGTCGTTTAGCATAGCCTTTTGGGTCAGTAATGGGTGGTCACTATCGGTATAGAAAGATGGTTAGTGGTCACTGTCGGTATAGACAGATGGTTGGTGGTCACTGTCGGTATAGACAGATGGTTGGTGGTCACTGTTAGTATAGACAGATGGTTGGTGGTCACTGTCGGTATAGACAGATGGTTGCTTAACACAGTTAAATTATACAGTAAAAAAGTTCAAGAAGAATGAAAAGTGGTCACATAAAACAGATGGTCGTTAATACAGGTGGTCACAGAGGCAGATTTGACCTCACTCTTTTTTACCATTTCTTTCATTTCTTTTTTCTTTTTCCTCTTTTCTTTCAATCTTTCTTGGGCTTCATACTTCTTCTGTTCCTGTTCCATCTCCATTTCTCTTTTCCTGTTTTCATCCTGTATCACCTCCAACTCCCTCAGAACCCTGTTGCTATCCCTAAAACACAACAAACAGCAAAATGACCTTATGATTGCCAACTTACCACCACCATGCTTACCACCACCATGCTTACCACCACCATGCAAATCCTTTCTAAGGTTCACTATGTTAATCAGGTTAGGAAAAATCCTCTCGCCCTGCTGCCATGGCAACAAGTAGTTTATGCCAAGAACACTTGACAGACAGGTAACACTTTTACATTAAATCTGTATGTATCAGGTACAGATATGTGTATTAAACATTACATTGAACATGAAGTCTTTTTTCATTATGGAGTCAATTTTATGGTTTGTACACATTTTTTTTATTCTGGTATTTACGGTAGACAAATGATGGCAGTAAAACCAAGTATTACTATACTCAACACATATTTTAGTGTGAAAAAGTGAATGGTTTGGTACGGTTGGTATTTACTCCCTGATAGTCACATTCACATAAAAACTTCAAATAGTTTAGACCAGGAGCATAGTTTTATCTAGGTGGACATGCTAAACATGTTTTTATATTCTGAATTTTTACCTTACGGAATGAATATGCATATATTTTTCAAACTAAAACTTTTTGTATCAGTTGTATTTTACATATAAACACTCAGCAAAGCATCGGGCTAGACATTTAAGAATCTTACCACCAGGGTTGAGATTTTTCTGTCAAACCCCAAGGTGGGAAAAGATTATATTAATCACCAGTCGGATAACAGTCATTCTCCTCAAACAGGTTTATGGTTCACCAACATAAGTCACCAACCCAAAAAGACGAGGTCAAAGAATTTTACATGTGGAGAGTTTGATATATTTACCTAATATTACACTTACCATTGCTCTCCTCCAGTATCAGTCTTCTTGGCCTTTTTGCTTCCTTGCTGAATTTTTGACTGTATGTTCTCTCCTATTTCTCTCATTTCCTATCAAACATGAACAAATATGATATAAATCATTTTTATAGACTGTTGAGTCCCTATGTCAAAGCCAGGTATCATTCATAACTCTTCACAAAATACATTTAGTTTCTTTTGCCCAAGATAACCCTAGACTAAGTACCGAGGTAAGGTTAAAATCCCTTTAAGCACACAAAAGAAATTTTTAAAAAGTTACCTGTAATACCTTTACAAAATCTAAGATGATGTGGTTGCAAATGTTATTTTTATGATTAGCTAGCAAGCACAACTAGAGACAAAGTAGATCACTTATACATGTACTGTGTTCCGTTATGATCCATTAATACTCGAGGTCCTCCTGTCTATGAGTTATAGCAATGTTATAAACTTAACATGCAAAATCCAAGGTGACTCTCTGGCAATCATTCGTTCTTTTCACTCATCTCAAAGCATGCACAACTCGGGACAAAAGGGAGCAAGTGTACCAAGTTTTATCATAATCCTTTTAATACTGTCCAAAAGTGGTGTTAACAAATATTACAATGAAGATGCAATATCCGTACAAAATCTGAAGCAGTTGACTTTGAAGAAGGAACAATAAGGGTTTAATGGGATCATGTACTCCATGTTTCCTCATGACCCTAGAAGTAACATATAACATATATATTATATGTATATAATTGCCTTCCTGTTTCCACCATCATATATTCATAACAAGAATAGCCCTTCGAATTTTGTCAGACACCAGTGGTAGGTATAACACAGATCCACAGAACATGTGGTTCACCTTTTCTCTGCGGCGTTGTTCAGCAAGGAGCTGCTTCTTTGACACAGTTTTGGGTTTTTCTCCTGGCATCTTTCTGTTGGCTTTCTTTTTTGCCTTCTGTAATTGAAATGTTTTGTACTATACCAACAGAATGTCAAAGTTAGCATAAGGCAATGTAATATTGAGAAATAGATTTAAATGCAGATATGAACTGTGTCTTATAAAAAGAGTGATAAACAGCAGAGTTATCCATGACCTGTTTTACTATGGTCGACAGCCTTGTTAAATTTCATTGAGACATTATTAAATCGCCCCTGTACTGGTTGATACGATTAACAAGCTAAATGACTATCAACCCCTTCCCACACTCATCTTTGTGTTTCAAATGCTTAGTTATTTCTGAAAAGTGAATAACTTTGTATATCAAGACTAATTTTCTATCCTATTGCAGTTTTTGTTATTTCAAAATTGTGTTGATGTTTTGTTTTATTTTTCAACAATTAAGTACCTGGTTACAACAATTTCTCTCCTACCTGCGACAACTCTGAGACAAAATGTTATCTTACCCGCATGCGATGGTTATGTCTTTTCTTTGGATCTCTGGACTTCAGCCATTCATCGTATGAGTGAAATTTCTTCAGCTTAAGTTGTAAATACATGTACAACAATCTTAGTTATATATAAAAAAAAACTTACAGGAATGTGAAATCAAATAAAGTATATGATTCTGAACAAATCAACCTAACATTTACCTCAATACTAACATGACAACATCTAATTATAGTATTAAACAATAACAGGTAGAACAGGGGATATGATATTAACTATAGCAGAACATATACAGTCTAAAGAGACATTCACTCAACAGCCAACGTTCCCCTAAACTGGAATTGTCAACTTATAACTTCACCATAGATCTCAACAAGTTTCCATGATGTTGACAACAGTAAATGTGAACGAATGCATGAATATTTTCTGCGAATGAGACACAATTTATTTTGTGGCATCATTAACAGTACATGTGAGTCAACAATGGTTTATGAAAATGTCAGGCTACTTCTTTTACTGAACCAATCACAAGTTTTAAAATATGCTTTGAAAAGTAAATTTGTATTCGCTGATCATGATCAGCTAATGTATGAAATAATCATTCATAGAAAAATACTATATATACAAGGAACTGTTTTCAATTTTGGTCAGGTAATAACTCCAGTTGAGAACAAGTAAATTAATTTCAGATTGCTTTGCCATCTTTTCAATTTACATGTGCTCAACTGAGGAGCTCTTGCCTCATATCCTGACCAAAATAGAAGACTATTTCAAAAATTAGGTAAACAATTTATTGCTAAATATGATTTCTAAATAACCTACGTCTTCTTCTGTCAGCTCATAATCACTGTCATCTTGTGTTCTGTATTTCTGCAATTAAGCAAGACATGAGAAAGAAGTCAACTACTGATGCAAATACAAATAGGATAAGGAACCAATGACAAATGTTTGGGTACAAATTATTTTGTTGGACGCAACATGTGATAACATAGATATCCGGAAGCAATCTGTAGAGATCTATTAGAAGTTCTAAACTAAAACAGAGTTTGGTATTAATGTCTTAACATTAATGTACCATTACAGTACTGATTTGATTGCTGACTGTCTAATGATGTTCTAGGCAATACATGTCAACCACAAAATTCATGGATGATGACTTTCTTTGATAAATGTAACATGTGAACAATGATACATGGAAATGTTCATAAAAAAAATAAAGAAATAAAGAACACAGTGACCATCATTTGATATATCGGTACTCAAGATTTATCATTTAACATTAACTTTGACTATGAAATTTTTAATATCAGAGTAATGAAGCTAAATGCAAAATTTAATTAAAGTCAATGAAACAAATTGAAAATATAGGTCACAGTCATGTAACTCTGGGCTCAGTTGAGTTCAGAAACAATGATATAAAATCACTCAGCAATTATGAGTGTTAAACCTGATTTAATTGTTATATTACAAATTTAGGTGCATCACAATGAAAAGTTTGATGTTTATCAATTTGTGACATTAATGCAATAAACATGTCTTGACAACAAAATTTGGATCATATGAATTGGTCTCAGATGAAGCTGTCACCATACCCTGAAGATGAAATCAAAGAAATTGTCCTCCTCCTTCTCCTCCTGGGTGTACCTCTGATTGGGGGGCTTTTTCCTTGTCTGGAACCCTGTGGTTGTTTTAATACAAAAAATTACACCGTATTGATGAAACAACTATTGAAGTATTACACTTTGCAATTATTCAAAAGTTTATTTACAATAAAATTTGACTACTCTTACATGCAAAGATTGAGAGACTTATCATTTTACAGTTACAAATAATTGCTAATCTTGTCTACATTGATCAGTGCTTGGGAATAAAATTACTTTTAAAGTGATAAATGCTTTAGATGTTGATTGGTTAATGTGCTATTAAATGTTATTGCATTATATACTTGTTGATAATACACAGATGGTAAGATTTAACATTTGTAAAGTGGGTTCCAGGAAAATAATACTTCCCTGCCACCAAAGTACTTATTTCTGGAACAGACTTTATCAGTTAAACATGATGAATCTAAGATGATTGTGGTAGATAATGTCTATATTAGTAGCCTCGATCACGATTTACTTGGCAATGTTCATGATCATGTTTAAGCCATCCCCATCTACAAATTGACACACACGAAAAAATGAGGGAAGAGAACCCCAAATAATTTTGAAACCAAGGTTTTGATAATGCTACATATATCACATCAATACTTTTAAAAGGCTAGAGTGGGTTTCCGTTTTCAAAAAGTGAGCAAAACATACAACCAATCTTCATCTTACTCCACCTTTAGAGTCCAAGTTGTCCTCAGAAAACTTAAATTTAAATTTAAATTGAATGTCAGAGTGAAAATATCCGATTTACAGCAATTTAACAAACTTCGCAGAAATGTCATTTCCTATACATTGTTTAGAGTAAACAAAACTCATGCTAACATTGCATCCTGTAAAGATTGTTTTCACTGCACAATTTCAAAGCTGTATAAAATATTCCACTGATACTTACTTCGCCTGAAGATAAACTCTGAAAACACACCCATGAATATTCTTCCAAAGTAGAATATCTGAAATCACGAAGAAATGCTCTTATAATTGAATTTTTTGCAAAAGTTTAGTCAGAGACTGGTCATGCCCATCAGTTTATTGCTACTTATTGGTATCATAAAATAGTATAGATGTTCAATTTTTTGGTGTTTCTGATTGTTTGCATGGTAATAATAGCCTGCTAGCTATATATATATATTGTGGACCTAAATTTCATCAATTGCTAGCAGAAAATGAGACTGCTGTGATACACCTGTTTCAGAATCAAAGACTGTTGTCTGATTTTACTGTAATGATAATATACACACAACCTAGTTCGTCTCAAAGTGGTTCACAAATTATTATCCGTGATTATAGGTCCTTGGCAACCAGCCAATATCTTTCTCAACTCCTTGGAGAGCATACAGCCAGTGCTGCCATTTCGGCGCTCACAGCAAGCATTCAACAATTCTAGCACTGCCCAACCACATACTCATTTACAGCTGAGTATAATGAAACAAGCGAAGTAAAGTGTCTTGTTCAAAGATACAACACAGTGCCGCGACGTGACTCGAACCCGCAACCCTTCGGTCACGAGCCTGGCGTCCTACCACTACACTACCGTGCCTCAAGTATAAGCGCTTGTACTTTTCTCCCGGTCCATTCTATATACACTGCAATGAATTATAAACTAGAAGTATTAAAAGAAAAATATGGAAATTGAATGAATGTTTAAAGAGAGTATCATTAAGATTTTATTTTAAAATGTTATTTATTTATTTTTATTAATTTTTGTTTGTTAAAGTGGTTTTTAAATCAAGGGTATTATAACCGTGACAGCTCAGAAATAACTAAATACTGTAAATTTGTAATTGAAATATTATAAAATTATTACTTTTGTTTATAATATACAAATTAATAACACGATATGTGTGCATGCGTTTAATGTGTTTGACTAAATGAGTTAATAATTTGAATCACATTTGAAAACAAAAAATACAAAAAGTACTTTTTATATCGTTATCCTTATCCATTTGCACTTGTTGTAAAGGAGATACAGAGTAAGAGAGTTGTAGAGAGGCAGGGGAGACAACTTCGTATGCGTTCTTATGATAACTAACCAAATCATTACGATGAAAGGTAGTGTAATGGAACCTTACGCTCAAACAACTTTACAAATAATACATGATACAAATATAAAATCAGACCGTATGCTCGTCATCCCTTTCACGTATGTATACAGTACTGGACTTAGTATTTTGGGATACAAGTCCTTTCGACCTTCTATAACTAAATAGAAACATATGGAAATCGAGAGAGATTCCCACGCGGAAATATGTTTCATAAGAAGGCTTTGAAACTTAGGTACTGCAACTCTGGCATTCCTGAAATGCAACAACATTCTTTAAAATTAAAAGCTACTGCTTAAAATGCCGCTAGTGTTATAACAAAGACGGTGAAGGTGAAATTCTGTTTTCAGCAACAGTGACCTTGATCTTGACTGAAGACGCCCACAAGGGAAGTTAACTGAAAATCTGTCAAGAAATACGACCGTTGAGGTGATGGAAAACACCTTAATAAACGTGCGTGCATAGGATAATAAGCGTCACTAATTGGAGTGTAACTTATTAATTAATTACACGTCACCAGTTTGGAACCTCACACCTAACAGGTGGTTCCTGGCATCACCCTTACCACAGGGACTTGAGAACTTGTTACAGCTACATAATGACCTAAACTAAGGTGTTGAGAGTAATTTTTACATTTTTTAGGGGTTTATATCGACTTTCGGTAAAAATGCCACCCCATTGCTTATATATTGCTATATCGTACATTTACGCATTGGGGTGGCATTTTACCAAAAGTCGATCTAAACCCTTAAACATGTAAAATTACTCTGAACACCTTAAGTAAGGTCCAACTATAGCTGTAACAAATTATCAGGTCCCTGTGATCCATACTACGTGCTGCGCATGCGAACCTTATGTATTTTACACAATAACTCTATTCCGGTAGAGGCAGACATGAGAAAATCTGTCAGTGTTAAACAGGCGAACCGACTGACATCTCTGTCATAGGGGTGGGCGGGGTCGTATTAACGAGACTTGGTGACTTGTTCTCAAGGAATTATGTTAAACAAGATTAACAATTCAAAAAGATTTTTTTTTAATTATTAAATATGAGACGAAAACTTTAAGTATTGCAATGCAATACCCTATTTGAACCGGAAGATACTTTGATGTGGTTTTGAAGCTGTATCGTAGAGCAGCTGGCCTCGGTTAGGCTTTACGGGGTCATTAGTGAGCCTTTTAGAGTCGGATATTAAAGGGGGGTTTTCTACTGTTATTAAATTAAGCACTCCCTCCATAAACTCGAACTTTCGCTCGCCATCAAGTAGATCAGAAACTGCTGACTATCTATATAGCTATTTTTATATCATAAAACTATTATGTCTGGGGATGGTACAAGTGAAGTAGATATATAACGGCTAGGTCAGCATATAGAGCGAGTCAAAGGCGTTTCGTTGATTTTAGGCGCCTCATATCGCACATATCCACTGATTATGATTGTATACAGACTCTCATCACAGGGACTTGCTTATCAACAACAAGATATATGTTTGGGTCTATAATTATCTATAAGAAGTAGTATTGGACGTTTCGTTGAGACGGTGTTCGGATTGAGGAGGGTAGGGTAAATCAACACATGTTTAAAATGCCCCCCCCCCCTTAATAAATACCATGCATATCATCATCCCGGGGGTGGGGCAGGGTGGAGTTGTGGGGTTTGGGTGTTGGCATTATATCGAGTGTTTAGCTTGATACTAATAATACTCTGTACACATCAGGATAGGTTAATTCCTATAACTGATTAACTGATTATCGGGTCCCTTTGGCTCACATAACTGTTATCATTTGTTGATCATTTCTAATTTATTAAACACATCACTTTATGTGCCCTAATCCCGACAAGAGGTTTGAGTACCAGTAACTTCAACATAATCAATGTCCTTTCTCCAAATGTATGTAAACAATTAACAGAGGTATAATTTGGGTAGATTAGAAGCTTCAGTTTCAAATAAGTACGGTGTAAATGTATTTACGTAACTACGTTCTCCTCCCGTACTAAATACCACTCTTCTACGAGACGACGATGTATTTAGTTTAAATCACAGGATGCTGTTCTCTGTTGGGTCAATTATAGTTCATTCAAGTTATTCCATAATTTGTAGTTAAGATGATAAGTGATGCCTTTGCTGCAGAACATATTTTAGGTTTTGAAAACTGGTGGTTATAATTATTCCATAGTGATTATTTACAGATGTTTGGAAGTAAATGAAATGTATTACGATAAGACGGTGCAAGTTTATTCTGTACTTTTAAAACATATTATATGTAATTTAAGATTATTTTCTTTTTGTTCTGTGTTAGATATATCGATTATCCCGCTTAGTTTTCAGTCTATGTTTTGAAAACAATTTTCTCATCGCGAGCACGTGTATAAAATTGAGAGGCTCGAGATTATATCTACGCGAGGCCTATACATAAACTGCATTGTACCGACATTCACTTCCATACAACATATCCCAACCAACCAGAAGCTTGAGTTTGCGCAGACAAGAAGAGTCTGTTGGAACGAGACTATCAAAGTTATTGATATCGTAACAAGATGGCGTCGCCCTGTGTGGAGAGTTACAAAACTACAATTATAGGTTCAAATAGAATTATTTTGTTTCGTTTAATTTATAAATATGTGAGATTATCTCTTGGAATGATCTCCTGGAGTTTTGTACCAAGAACAACGTTATGTAGCCGTCAACTCAAAGTATTTGAGGTGGACCACAAACTTCGCCGATATATTCTTGTACTGAAGAGATAGACCACAAACTTCGCCGATATATTCTTGTACTGAAGAGATGGACCACAAACTTCGCGGATATATTCTTGTACTGAAGATATGAAAAAAACTTCGCAGACATATTCTTGTACTGAAGAGATGGACCACAAACTTCTTTGATATGCAAAGTTGGAACACATACTTCACAGACAGATCTGTGCAGATGGATCACACAATTCACTTGCAAGTTATAGAACTGTGAAGTAGACCATCCATTTCGCACACATCCTTTCAAAGAAAGACCACACACTTCACAAGTATAGTTACAAAGATGGAATAAACGCTCCATAGATATTTATAAACTCTAGTCGAGATGAACCACACACTAATCAGACATTAATAAACACTTAATGAATATGTAACATGGTTTCCCTAAATGTTTACATGTCTTCATTAATTCCTACACAACACAGACAAGACTGAACTCTTCAGTCGCTCAAATAATTATACACACACGCTTGGTGTTCCGACAATTTTTTGACGTTTTCGAGAATGAAAGGGGTTAATTAAAAATGTGTCAGAGTTTGATGTGGTAGGTTCATAAGGTGTTTTTTTCTGCACGTCATTAAAATCTGAGGCATCATTGGAAACACTAGCAATGTTCCTACTTTGCCTTCCTTTTCAGAATTAATATTTCAGTATATCAGAAATATATAACACGTTTTGTTCTGTCGCCGCTTTGCAGTCTAAAGTCCATATTTACGAAGGCCGTCGGTTAAAGCTGAATACATTATACTGCTCTGTTTTGGGCTAGATATGAAAGTCAATACCATGGAGATTTCTGTTGTTTGTCTTCTGGACATTGATAGGACTGAGGGATCCACTCGTCTACACCACCATACAGGCACATGTACTAGTCCATGCCCATACAACATGTATGTCTTGCATACAGTTTAGAGGTCAATAGGCATGTCGTCAACAGTCGATATAAATGCTTAGCAGAAAAGTGTAAACAAATTGATTTAACGATATTGAATAAGTAAAAATAAATATGGGACAATTCGGGGTATAGTGACGCGGCATGGCTACTGATACTGCGTATTACTGTATACAGTATACAGTGTGAGTGAAAGAAAATAACACAAATGTTTTTTCCCCATATAAACTCTGTTATGATACAGTATCACAACAATTTTCAAAACATTCTGCTCAATATCTTTCTTGTAATTGCGTTCTTTTTATCATAACTGCACAATTTCTTCTTTATGGGTTGGGGGGGGGGGGGGGGGGGGGGG
>JAUMHH010220709.1:0-12194 GCA_032359455.1 Chlamys rubida
GTCCCCCTCAGGTTACTAATGTGTGTCCCCCTCAGGTTACTAATGTGTGTCCCCGTCAGGTCACTTATGTGTGTCCCCCTCAGGTCACTAATGTGTGTCCCCCTCAGGTCACTAATGTGTGTCCCCCTCAGGTTACTAATGTGCGTCCCCCTCAGAATTTGCATTGTTTTGTGCCCTCATCTTAGAAGCACTGTGGAGAAACAAGTTCTGCTGCATGTCCCCTTTACAAGACTTCTAACTATTTTCTCAAATGGGAGGCAGTCAGTGTGAGGGAGCACACAGGGGAATTGAGGGAACAACTAATTAAAAGATTATTTCTTAAATTTGGATGTATGAAATAATCTAGTCAGTTTTAGGCCGGGGCCATACAAACATCCTAATTAAGAGGCCATATGTAAATAAATGTTCACAAAACAAAATGACAAGCCTGTGTGTATGTAACACTGAATCAATCATTCTTAAACAGTTCAAAAAGTATTTGAGTATAATTAAACCGGCAAAGTTACAACCAATATTGAATCAGTTTTGTTATGATTGTATTGAGAATTTTGAGAAATAATTGAAAACAGAAAATTTAATTAGTTACCTAGGAATCATTGTGTATACTAGACAAACTTTGAAATATACGAAACATTTCAAAATAAATTGAAAACAGAAATTTAATCAATTACACTCTTTTATTTTCAAATTTGGAGAATTGCCAGCCTTAATCCTTTTGGGAATGTGGTGAGGTTGTGGGACCTTTCTGGTCTACTTGGGTGATACCACTGGTCTAGTACCAGGTGGTAATGTGACCACCCTATGATATAGTCTGACATCTGTACAGCCTCACTGAGGGAGTCCTACTGTCTGGCTGTCGGAATGTCGTAGCATTGGAAATGTCAGCTGAACTTATGCATCAGAAATGGATACTGTCATTTTTGTGTTAGAGAAACATATCAATATTTGTTTAATGGTAGTAAATGCCCACCTCCTCACAGTCTTCATATTTCTGGTATTCTGAAAATTAGTTAATTTTTGTGACACTTCTAATGAACTGAAAGAACGAACTGCTCCTTTGCCTGTTGTTATTGAATCTATGACTATATATATGTTACCCATTTTACTCAATTGCCCTGCATACTTTTGGGTATCCAGAAGGTGGGCAGAGGACAAGGTTATTCCACCATTGAAGAAACCACAGTGTTGGCTCTATGACTACCCTAAAACTGGTTTCATTTGATACACACGACCTCTGGTCTATACCTACATGGGTCAGATTTTATATTGCTGTGAAAAGCAGCTGTAACATGTGATGTACAGCCTGGTGTAATTCTACATCTCTGTCAATTCCAAGTTAACTCTGTAGCCTCAACCAACTGGTCTTAGTAGGTTTTATTAGGTGAGCACAAAACTGTGCACATCCTTAAATGACCATAGCTGTTAATAGGACGTAAAACACAAACAAACCACTCTATAAGGTGATGAGAAACTCTCCTGGGGCATGTGGATTTGACTTGGTTTCCATTTTGAATAGAATTGAATTTGAATTCATTTTAGCTCACATGATTGCTTATGTGAGCCATTGCCATTTGTCTTCATCTGTTGATGTGTGTGTTGCATTGTGCGACATGGGTCATGCATTAACACTTCTTCTTCAGAACCATTAAACTTATTGACTTTATTCTTGGTACAAATGTTCCTTATGATGTCCCAACCAAGTGATCTTATTTTTCATGCCATTCCGAAAATATGAGATGCCGCCCCAGCATCTGATTGACTGAGGTATTTGTTTTTCTCAAGAACAGATTGACTCCAAACTTGATACAAATGTTCCGTATTAGGTCCCTGAAAGTGTAATTTTCCTTCCAATCATAAAATCTAAGATGGACATCCTAGTGTCTGAATGAGACATTTTCTACTTCTCAAAAATGGTTGAAGCAATTAATTGACTTCAGACTTGTTACAAATGTTTCTTATGAAATTGCCAATAAATGTGCTTACCTTTCATGCAAATCCAAAAATCCAAGATGGCTGCCCTAGCATCTGATTGGCTGAAACATTTTCAACTCCTAAAGAATGACAGCACGGATTGACTTCAAATTTGGTATAAATATTCTTTAGGACGGCCCTAAAAGTGTTGCTATTTTTTGTGCCGATCTGAAAACCAGGATACCCTCTGATTATCTGAGACATATTTTATTTCTTCTCAAGAATGGTTGAAGCAGTTGACTTAAAACTTGGTACACATGTTGTGGTGATGCCCCAAACATGTACTCTTACTTTTTGTGCCGATCTGAAAATTAAGATTGCTGCCCTGGCCTCTGATTGGCCGAGACATTTTCGAGTTCTTCTCAGGAATGGCTTCACTGATTGACGCCAGGCCTGTTACAAATGTTCCTCATGACATTGCCAATAATTGTTCTTACTTTATGTGCCAACCAGAAATCATAGATGGCCGCCGTAGCATCTGATTGGCTGAAAAATCATTGACTTCTCAAGAAAGACAGAACCAAACAACTCTAAATTTTGATACAAACGGCCTTTAACAGGTCCCAAAAAAGTGTTTTTGCTTTTGTGCTGATCTGAAAATCCAAGATGGCCAAGGTGGCCTGCAATAGGTTGAAACATGATCAGTTTTAACTCCTGTGAGTGTAATAAGGCCCCTTAGTGGGCCTCTTGATTGTGGAAAGGAACTCATAAAAACTGTTAGCTTGTTTTTCTCTCCTTACGTAATTGTATGTAAATGAGGTCATGTTATAAATTTTATCTTTCAATCAAGTTCAGTAAAGTTATTATTAGACAACACAAGACATTTTGAGCTCCAGTTGATGGTATGAAATCTTTATAATCTGTGTAAATTTATCAAAAGGTATAAATCTACAGAATATATTGGTGATAAATGTGTGATTTTATGACACCAAAATATCTTATTAATTGTTACAGAACTTTTTCGTCTTCATGTTAATTAACACTCCAGTTCTCGGGAAAGCAGGTTTAACAAAGTGGCTGTTCCATCAGTCAGCCAAAACCAGATACTAATATTCCATTTCACTTCTGAATCAGACTGAGATTTCCCGGATAAACATTAAGTCATCATGAATGTTAAGCAAAGCATAAATGTTTGTATTAAATTCCACTGTTAATGAAATAGCTACTCTGTGTGCTACTGAAGTTCATCCTTCAACCAACCCATCAGAAACACTTTTAATCCTTATAAATAACCTTCTGCACTATTAATGTACATTTTAGAAACATCGTTAATATATTTTTGGAAACAAATACTCAAATAAAGAATTTCTTGATTACCAGCAAACTTTTATTATTTAGATTATTGAGCGTCTTCACCGAATGCCCACTCCTACTTTTATAAAGGTTTTATTTATTGTCATGTTTTTTAAACTGTTAAGGAATTTGCCTCTAAAATTTCAGAGTGTTTTAACCCATTCACCCTTAAAGTCACATTTGAACCTTACCAAATCTTAGACTGGGCAAGTCCAGTTTAAATACTTAGGGGTGAGTGAGTTAACCAGGCCTATACTTTGATGGTTGGGTATCTTAGAGATTTATATCACCAAACCTGAGGCCATCACCGCAGTATTGATGTAGAGGTGACGTGGTTGTGATAGAGATTTATATCACCAAACCTGAGGCAATCACTGCAGTATTGATGTAGAGGTGACGTGGTTGTGATAGAGATTTATATCACCAAACCTGAGGCAATCACCACAGTAGTATTGATGTAGAGATGACGTGACGTGGTTGTGATTTTATGCTGAAGCGTTTGGTCGTGCTGTTGGACTTTACGCCATCATCCCTACAATCCATTACCGTAGTTACGACAGGCAGAACAATTACAAACATAATATCAGACTTGAGGGACTTCCGCGTTTCTCCTCAATGTAATTAACCAAATCATGGAATTTTAGCATAAAAAGTTCAAACTTTATTACTCAAAAATGTTTTCAGATTTTCTGCTTTAATGCACATTTGGTGTGTATTTTGGGATGGAAATTAACTTAAATAAAAGGAATTAATGTAAAATGTTTGTGGTCCGAGAGGTAATTTGTGATGTTACTCTATGGAGGTAATGTTGTATTAATTGCATGTTCTTCCTTTTTCAATGTTGAAATATTTAATTGCTAACTACTTTCATTAACATTTAGACAAGAGGAAGGATGTAATCGTTTCTCTACAGTATTGTCTCTGTGAATGTTGTCAATGTACATTTAGACAAGAGGAAGGGTGTAATCGTTTCTCTACGGTATTGTCTCTGTGAATGTTGTCAATGTACATTTTGTAAAAACTTACTTTAGAATCCTGTGACAATTTCACCAAAAGATTATACAAATTTCTGCTATTTCAATTTTCTGAATTGAATTGTAATTTAAATTTTCTACATTTGTATGTTACCTAGGGGGAAATGTTGATTAATTTGATGCATTGGAGGAAATTACAAAGAATGATTTTGGTAGAGTGGAAAATACCTTCTGGGATTATCACTCACTCAGATTACATCAGCTTTGAATCGTGAACAGAGTTTGATAATGTATACATTGTATGTGATTTAAAAGTGAAACATTTGAAGAAAAAACACAAAGAAACAAAGATGATGAAGATCTGATGTTTTAGGTACATGTATAGCTATTTCATGTCGGGGTTTCATTTGTAGAGAGGAAAAACGGAGAGATTATATTTTAGTCAGAAACATTGATACAGATTAGACTAAATTGGTTTTGTACGAAAACAAATGAATAGCAAAGGAGAGTTGAGAACATGGCAGATGAATTTATTCCAGTATTTTATTTACATGTTTTGGATCAATGGTGAACTGTCATCAGAACCATTGAGCTGAAACATGTAAACACCATGCTTGAATGAACTCATCTATAAGGCAAATTCCGCGGTGTGGACAACACACTCCTTCGGAATTGCTTTCTGAGTTACTGGCAGGGACTTCCAAGTATCCACGGCAGTAATAATCTGATTTGTACCAGATGTTCAACTTACAAGGGATGTTGTGTCTCCAGCCCCTTGACTAGTTGTACAACAAAAGTAAGCTTTTAAAAACACGTGTGTCCTTTATCAAGCAAAGAGCGCAAATAGCTAGTGTTGTGGTCAACATACAGTTGAAAAGAGCTCACAAAGCAATTCTTGTTGGTGAAGTCAGTGGTCAGACTTGTATCAAGACACTTTGAATATTTAGCATATATTTATGCATTGTTGGCGGTTTATAGATCTTTATATCACTTCCATGACAGAGGATACTTAATAGGCCCATTTTTCCTAGTCTCATACTGGTGAAATATCCTAGATGTATCATAACTTTTGGATCCATACCTTATACTTGCAAATTCTCCGGATTTATATATTTTGAATTGTTCCTTCAGATAAAATAATAACATCGTAAGGGTCCAGTATTGAGAATCTCCCTCCTAATTCTTAATTTTGGACCCTTAGGATGTTATTATTTTATCTGAAGGAACAATTCAAAATATGTCATTTTAAAGGGTTATTGCGTCCCTAGATGGTATATACACACATATTTTGTAATGTTTTTAATGTTGAGCACGAAGAATCTTTCCATCTAAATTAAAAAAAAACAGTTGGCAAGTATGATACCTTCAAGGTCAAGGTCAAGGTCACAACATGAGACTAATTAATTGTAATTCTTAGGCTATGACTTTTAAATCCCAAATTCTTTTCTGATAAAACTTAAAAGATGAATATAAATATTATGACCAGATTTTTTAGTACTTTGCGATTATACTGCACAGTGTGTGGTATGAGAGATTTTAGTACTTTGTGATTATACTGCACTAAGTGTGTGGTATGAGAGATTTTAGTACTTTGCGATATCAGCTCTGTATGCTATAGTTCCTGTAATATTTGTGGTTTCTTCAACTACCACATCTCTGCAATATTCAATTATGTTTTCTCTTCATGCAGGGCAAATGATTGGTGTATTGTTCAAAGTTTTGATGAAAATTTCAAAATTGTTAATATAAACTTCTGCATTAATGCTTCCTTTGCAATATAAGTGACAGAAGAAATGTGACTTTAATGTATTTTCCTTGACACAGAATATTATGATTTATGGAAAAATTGTGTTGTTAAAAACCTATAAAACAACCCCATGCAGATATTGACATAACCTGGGTGATCACACACTGCAATATTCCTTGTCAATTACATTTCTATTTTAGTTAAACTTTCTCAAAATGGTATTAGTGTCAATTTTTCTAGAGGTTATTAGGACACTGCAATGTTATTTTAAGATTGATTTTTTTCTTTAGTTGCTTATGATTATTTTATTCCCACAAACTAATCATGCCAAACTTGGCTTTTTCAGGTCTAATTGGTATAGAGGAGCTTCGAGAGAGGCTGGTGAAGTCCAGAAGCAAGAAAAGTCAGGATATTAGTATGTGAGTATATATACAGACAGATGGACAGACTCAAAGACAGACACATAGACACAGACAACTATAGACAGACAACTACAGACTGACACACAGACAACTACAGACAGACAACTACAGACAGACAACTTCAGACAGACAACTACAGACAGACACACAGACAACTACACACAGACAACTACAGACAGACAACTACACACAGACAAATACAGACAGACAGACAACTACAGACAAACAACTACAGACAACTACAGACAGACAACTACAGACAGACAACTACAGACAGACAAATAAAGACAGACACACAGACAGACAACTACAGACAGACAATTACAGACAGACAATTACAGACAGACAACTACAGACAGACAACTACAGACAGACAACTACAGACAGACAACAGACAGACAACTACAGACAGACAAATACAGACAGACACACAGACAGACAACTACACACAGACAACTACAGACAGACACATATACACAGACAACTATAGACAGACAACTTCAGACAGACACACAGACAACTACAGACAGACAAATACAGACAGACAACTACAGACAGACAACTACAAACAGACAACTACAGACAGACACACAGACAACTACACACAGACAACTACACACAGACAACTTCAGACAACTACAGACAGATACACACTGGTGAGATCCAGAAGAAAGAACAGTAAGGAGACATACAGACAGACAGAAACAAGAGAAGTCAGGACATATAAGATGTAAGTACACCGCCACGGACATGCACACACACACACACACAGACTCACACACAAATGTAAAAACACACAAGCACTGGTTAGATACAGAAGCAAGAAAAATCGGGAAATACAGACAGACAGACAAGTTAGGACATTAGAATATTACAGACAGATGGACACAAATATTACTGTAGACCAAATATGGACAAATTTGTTGAACTTGTTTCTTCAGAAAACAATTTTCTTGTTAGAAATTTAGCTATGTTTATTTACAAAGCAAATTAAACTAGACATGGAATTTTGTTTAATGTGTAACTCAAATTAATTTCTTGCATCCTTCGCTTCGCATTATTTTTTTTGATAAAGTCTATTGCATCCTGTTTTCATGCTTACTTTTGTGAATGAATATGTTCCTTGTGAATGTGTGTTATTTTGCTGCTATAAAATTCATGTAAATGCCCTCAATATTTGAGAGCAAATATGTATTTATTATTGCCATCATGTCATTGTCATGTTTAAATGTGTGTAAAGCACAAAGGCATTGTTGCCTATTGCAAATTAAATAAAGTCATGTATTAAGTAAAGTCACAAACAGGCACACAGACACACAGATTCAGACATACATAGCACTGGTGAGATCCAGATGCTACTAAAAAAGTTCAGGATACAAATGTATAACCCAATTATCTTTGCATTAGACAATTCATCCTTTAACTTTGGCTACCCATTTTAATTATTTGTTAATTATGTCAAGTGAAATGAATATATATCTTAGCGTAGTCAATGTGATTATCTTAACATCTGGTCTGTCACTGAAAATTTCTTTTGTTACAAAAGATTCATTTTAACCTATAGAACAAGTCATTTTTGTACCTTGATTAATATGTAGAGGAAAGACAAGAGATTGATTTGCTCAACCTCTGGCTTAACCCTGTAAGTCAGCATTGCACAAATTCTCATGACGATGGAAGTATACATTACTGAATGGTCTGGAATTAAATTGATCTATAGGCCCAAGGACCAAGATCCACATAACATTTTACAGTGTTTTTTCTGCCTTAATTTTACAATGACCTGTTCCTACATGATTGGGAAAAATATTGAATTATCTGTATTACAATTGGGAAGATACCTGGTACACCTCATTCTTTCATCATTTGGGAAAATAGAGCACTTTTTTGCTGGGAAAACAACCTGTCTTCAGCTGTAAAACACAATGTTGTCCAATTTCATTTAGAAATAATGTTAACATGTAGTGTTAAAAGTGTATAATGTAAATAGGCACATGTCACTATGATACAAATAGTCCACTGAATGGAGATACTAGTACATTCTATACTAGTGTATGTTTAGATCACATCAAGTGAGTGGGCCACAACACAGTAGTGTATGTTTAGATAATTGTGTTTGTACAAGAAACAGTCTATAACCCGATCAATCTTTCCTTGATGTAAATCCTATAATTGGGACTTCTACAAAGAACATGTGTCAAGAGACGTCTCAATTGTTGTATTAACTACAGCCCCCCTTCACCGCCATCCTCACCGCCATCATCACCACCATCATCACCACCAACTCCACTCTGAGGGATTTGTTCACATTGACAAACATACATGAAAGACGTAATTTCCGTGTATTTAACCCAATAATTGTTCTTAAGAGTTGTCTATCCTGTACTTGTTAACAGTCAATGGCCGATCGGTTCAGGGTGTCAAGTATGATGCGATCTAATAAGAAAATTGTCCTCCGTAGATTTGTCCTTGTCAAGGTCACATTCACAGGGAAGCTCTTTGATGTTGAAGTCATCGTGTCACGAGTTAAGAAGTATAAATTATATCTAGTAAAATCACCTGCCATTCTGCATTGTTGTAACAAGCAGTGGAGATTTACTGGGGTTACTCCAACTTTTCAAGTACTCCATGATGTGTTGTTCAGCAAAGCCTAGTCACTGGTTAGCTTCATCATCAAATAAAGGAAATTATCAACCAGTGAATCAGATTTGCTGAACTGTTCCTACATGTATTTCTGATCTGATGATTATTCTGATTATTAACAGCTCAACCTTGCCATTTACAAGGGTTTACTTTCCCTAGGTTGTACATAGACACACTTTACATGCTTTTGATTATTAGCACGCTTAATCTCCCCATAGAAATTTCAAAAAGTTGGCAAGTATGTGGAAATTTGTCATCTTAAGCTTGTTATGCATGCTTTTAAACAGTGTGCTTTTAAACAGTCTGCCAGTTTTGTATGATTTGAGATGAAGACGTAGGGTCTCCTACACATATTGTGTAGAGATATAATTTGATTTAATTCTTTGCAGAGATGATCTTTTACGAGCCATAAAGAAGTTGAAGGTGTTAGGTAACGGGTTTACTGTGATACCTGTGGGGCGGACCTATTTAGTCCAGAGTGTACCGGGAGAACTGAGCATGGACCACACCATGCTTCTACAGCAGGCACAGGTGAGTACATTGGCATGACACAGAGAAAATTCCTAAATTCCTCAGCCTCCTCGGAAAGTTTCTTACAAACATTCTGGGATTACAAAAAAGCCATCATTATGCATATATACTATAAATGGTATTTTAGTGCCATTAATAGACACCATTCCTGATCCAATGATCATAAAACTTCACGAATGTGTTCACAGACATCATCTCTTGTATGAGTGGGTGTTTCCACTTTCTGGGTTCAAAAGCAAGAAGATTGTGATGAAACTTTAAATATATGTTCACAAACGCCACCTCTTGCTAAAATTTATGTTTTCTACCTTCTTGGATCAAAATCAAGGTACTAGTTACGGCATTACGGACTTCATTTTGTATTTAGTTGTCTGAAGATTTCACATATATGTTCACAGGGTTCTCCCCAGTATTTTTTAAAGCTGATATGTTTCATTTTCAACGGACGTTCAAGACCGGTCCGGACACAGCACTGTAGCATGCTCAACAATACCATATCAAATTTAGGGGGAGAGGTCATAATGTATATATATATATGGCCCTTAATTTCTGTCTCTTTAAATAAGTACTTTTATTTACTAAACTTTTGGTGAATTTTGAAACAAAAGAAAAATTAAAAAAAAGTAAAGCAAGTTCCTTATGTATAGATTTTCACAAAAATAATTATAAAAAAAATATTGAAATGAGTATCGGTTTTGTACATTGAATAATATATATGACATATGTTTTTTTTTCGTTACAATTGTATCCTCAGTTAAAGAAGAATTATTGAAATGTTTTTAATGTTGCATATAGGGGAGAAAATGCATCCGAATACACCAAGTGTTAATTTTGCCATTCATGTTTATAAATAACTATGTAAAATACATTTTTGACTAATATTCGCCAGAGAGAAAAAAAGGCGAAAATTAAACTGCACCGAAAATTTCCGGATGTACAGTAATAGCTAGGTTTAATGTTGAAATGCGTTTCTAATTAAGGTTTGTATGGCTATTTCTTCTGTGTATAACAAACCAAATAAAGTAATTACCTCAATAGGTATATACTTAGTAAACAAGAGAGTACCATATTCCATTTTATTTGCCAGGAGCAATATCGCTTCCGATAGAATCAGGTGATAATGAGAGAAGTGGTAATCTCATTGTCCTCGTTCACTCTATGTTTACCGCCAATCTTTACTAATTTACCCCATCAAACCAGTACTTGCCAATTAAGTGCACCAAGATTTCATCCCTCAAGCCATATACATTAACACATCCTATCAGCTTGGAAAGCCAACATGGCTGCAGCCCTCCAAAGTAGACTTTCCAGTTCCAGGTCATCAAGTATACCATAAAATGTCAATCACCAATCACTAAATTCTATATCGGGCTGATTTTACAAGTACACACACACAATTGTTATACCATATCTTCACTTTCATTGCCGCATTATACCTGGTTTTATAAAAAGAGGAAATAGTTTCTTGAAACAAAATTCATCAATACAGTATTGACATGATGTCATGAGGAAAACAGCGTTTTTTTTTCTCAATTTCATGCTGGTATGAAGATTGAAAAAATGTCGTTCAATCCTTATATTTACAATGTAAAGTTTTAGTAATTATTGACATTAATATTCCCCGATATTTTCTATATCTAAGTGTCTGTGTCGTCAGTGCAAACATGATTCCTAGAACAGCCTTGTTACCAAAATGTTTGCTTCTAAATTTGTCTCATATTGTTTGAGTTGGGAGGAGAAGCTTCAAAATGACGCTGATCAAACTGCATTCATAGCTCTATGAACGCAATTTCTTCCGGTAAAGCTTGTAGAGGAACTAGCTGTGGAAATGTAAATATACACAAATGTTCTGGAGAATCACAGAAATGTACATAGATCACTAGACCTGCACAAATAGTTAAACCTGCACCACCTTTGCTATCAATGATCGTAACAGTGACATAGAAATATTTTGACGTGTTGTGAAGGCCAATTTATCGTTTATATATGCCCATGAAGTTGATCTAACTGCTTGGACCTGTCGTGAAAGTCAATAGGTTTTGTTTGATCAGTGATAAATGTAATTGAATTTTTATCTGCCATGACGGTTTTATTTTGACAAGCCATAAAAGTTGAAGAATTGATTTGCTCCGCCATTACGGCCAGGAATTGTTTTACCGATCATAAAGGCCTTTCAATTGATTTACCAGCGATTAAGGTGAGGAATCAATTTGATTAACCATAAAGGTCAATTAATTCTATTGTCTGACCTATGATAATAAGTTCATTGACTTTCATGACCAGCCATCAAGATGAATGAATTGTGATGAAGGTCATTGTAATGTTTTCATTAGCCATGAACCAAAGGTTGTTGTTTTGACCAGTGCATATTGTCAGTGAATGAATTTGATCAGTCGTGAAACTAATGGAATTGTTTTTACCTGATTGAAGGTCAGTGAATTGTTATAACTTCCTCCTATGAAGGTTAAATTGTTGTTTTACGTGAAGGTCACATTTTCAGTTTTGCCATATCACATGGCTTTCATAAAGATTGTTGAATTGTTTTGACCACCCATGTACGTAAATAGATTGTTTAATTGTTTTGACCACCCATGTACGTAAATAGATTGTTTA
>JAUMHH010220720.1:0-12193 GCA_032359455.1 Chlamys rubida
TGCACTGTAGCTGATCCCTGACGAAGGTGAGGTTCAAGTGCGCTCCACTCAACCGTGACCAATTTATAATTAGCTGACCAATCAGCGTTGACCGTTCACGTGATGTACGCGTGGTCAATATGTGTCTGGCATAAGTGGAGGCGCTTGTGTAACCGAGGATAAAATTAATTTGAAATTCAAATAAAAATAAGTCTTATAAGTAAGACTTTGCATTTTCTATACCCAGAACAAATTCCGAACTCAAAATTGATAAAAACAGACAGAGAACCTCTGATTCATCAATCCAGTCAGTGACGCCTAAATGTCACTGTAAAACTTATTCGCGGCTATATGTGCGGACGTTGTCAAACCGAATTAGCCAGAACATCAGCATGCCCGACTATGTAGATGTGTTTCGTTATGTCTTCCCTGATGAGTACGGGGAAGATAACACCTGATGATGCAGGGATCATTACATTAGTCGCCTCACAACAAGTGTGCCTCCGGGTGCACAACTCCAATTATTTTCCCTGAAATTGCGTGAGATACATATGCCTATGATGTAATCATTGTATACTGTTGCCTGATTTACATTCTCTACGCGACAATGCCTTGTTATTAATTTCCATATTGTCTGTGTGTCTACAGACGTCAATACGCTATATGTACAGTAAGCCCCTGTGTATTGTTGGTGCAGCCGTATTACCGCTGGGAACAGTGATAGGTAAATTCCTCTCCAAATTGGTACTCTATCATCACTGGGAACAACTAAAGCTTAGTGCCTTTAACTTTTCACCTTATTACCACCGAAATCACATATACATTAAATCTCTATAAGTCGGTACCGTATTAGCACTGAGAGCAATTTTAACTTAAAAATTTCTTGTGTAAAAAAAATCAAATTATAATTAGTTTAGCGAGACTCAGTTAAAAAACCGCTCCAAACCTATTGAATATTTCTCATTTTTAATTTCCTCATACTCTAAAAAGAAAGATGATTTTAAAGAAGTTAGTTCTCTGGGAATTTGGGCTATTCAAAAGAGCAGGGTGTTGAGAAACATATTGGCTGGTTGCAAAGGCCCCATAATCACGGATAATAGTTTGTGAACCGCTTTGAGACGATCTACGAACTAGGTTGTGATAAAGCGGTATATAAGATCCTGGAATTATTATTAATATTATTATTTTACCGTTTTACCACTTAGAACAGTGATAGCTTAAAACCCTCATAGTTGATAACGCTTTATCACTGGGAATAATACTAACTTTGATTCTTCTAAACTGACAACGTAAATTTCTATGTTAGAGCTGTATTACCATTTGGAGGGTTGTTTACCATCATTTGTTGCGTAATAACACTAAACCAGTGATTACTTTGATCTAACTCGAGTTGTTTACAATTATAGTTGTTATCGTATTATCATTCAAGAGAGCACTCTCAATTTCATGATAGCTTTTTACTTAAATAAAAGTGGAACAATTTTAAGAATCTTTAAGATATATGTAGCTACTTGTTTAGATTTCTATCAAAAATGTACACGTTACATAGAAATCAGTTTTCACTTATTCTAATGTAGTTCCTAAACACCGGTATCACCAATAATGAATGTATATTTTCTCTTCCACCTAACTATTTGTATAACAAAAGTGCTACACAGACCCAAGGAATAAGTTTGTTTTCCTAATCCTGTCATGTTTTAACCAAATAAATGTTATAGTTTAACTCTATAGAATCAACAGCGGCTAGGAAAGAAGGGTTGCAAACTTTCGGATTAATAATCTCTGATTAACAGATTTGGGGACATATGATGAGCAATAAAAGAGGATATTTAAATATTCAGGGTATTTCTTTTTTACGCATGTTAATTGTATGTTGCTCGTCAGCAGGTGGTCTTACTGATACGGATACCCGATATCATGAAAGTTTTCTACTCTGCAGACAAAAATACCAGCAACAAGGATATAAGTTAAAGAGTCATTCGCGTTGTTTGCGTGTAAAGCACAGTTGCAAAACACGAGGACAAAAACCTTAATTAAACTCGATACGAAAGGACAACAATGGAAACCAAGGAGACGATAATAAAGAGAAGCTATAATAAGCCCTAACATCTCCAGACGAAAGAGTACGCATCATAACGCCGCCTGTGGTAAATATCTCCGATGTATCTGAAGGAAAATATTCTTATTGGTAAAAGCCGCCTGATGATCACCTATTCGGACCAAAGGTAGTATAATTTCCTCTCTGAGATTAAAATCGCAGCGATCATTTCCTGTCATAGGATATGTTTGAAGTGAGTGTTACGTTTGGATGATGTGTTCAATATGAAGAACGGGAAGGAAATATGACATACCTTTTGTGTAAACAAGATATTGAGGTCAAAATAGCGATGGGTTTCATCTATTTCTTTATTTTGTATATAAAGATGTATCCTTTTAAAAGGTTATAATTATAATCATATCGGTTGGTAAACTAAACCACCATGTTTCATCTTTTAGTAAATCAATTGAGTGATATATTCATAATTCTATAAAACTAGAAACGACATACACTTTTCTATGGAAGCGAAATGATCAACTGAGTGTCTCATAGTTCTACACATGCTTTTTCAAAAATAGAATTTACGAATTTCACTTAATGTCTCATTAAGGTAATGAGAATTGATACACGATTCGTATCATCAAGTTATCACCGTTCAGCTGACATCCATTATAAACCGACAACATCTGTTAAATGTCCAATAGTTTAGTTTTAAATTGCTAGAATTCTTTCTTGTGAAATGAGGAAAGAAATATCTAGAATATCTTGAGTATTTCTGTGTTAGGGTTCATACGACTTTAACTCAGACTAATTATCCTAAGGTTTTGTCTACCTTCAACATCCCGCTGATCCTACATAATCTTGTTCTGTTGACCAGAACACTTCAAACGCGATAACGCGATTCAAATCAATATTGGTATGCTGTGCTGAATTGATTGTCGTTTTTTCGTTGATAAAAATCCCTTTGCTGTAGATTGGGTCATATAACGTCATCGTCTGTAGATGACGAGACTACTAAAGAGCAATTCTCAAGTGTCCTAACACTGACATGTCACAGCCTGGACACGGAAGCTGAATAACCCAACTGAAGTTCTGACATCAGGTGTATGAGGAGTGCCTAAGGGAACAAATAATGACAAGTAGAAGACATAACAGAGGAAAGAAAATCGCAGATGCCAAGTTAACTGTGGTTGAAGCAGATCAGATAGGGTCGATGTCCTCCAACCAATGGACAACGAAAAATAATCCCAATCGTATAAGGCATTAAACTTTAGCGAAGACAAGTCATCATGGGATAGGGTGGGGTGGGTTAGGGTATGCAATGGTTTTAGGAAAGCGGTCTATTTCACCTGTCTTAAGCAAAGAACGCAAAATAAAAGCCTCGATTCAATGTTGATAGAGACATACTATTTAGATACATTGTACAAATAGGGACCATTATAACAGGTACATTGTCCAAATAGTGACCATTATAACAAGTACATTGTCCAAATAGTGACAATTATAACAGGTACATTGTCCAAATAGTGACAATTATAACAGGTACATTGTACAAATAGTGACTATTATAACAGGTACATTGTACAAATAGTGACAATTATAACAGGTACATTGTACAAATAGTGACCATTATAACAGGTACATTGTACAAATAGTGACAATTATAACTGACATAAGATTGTGCTATATAAAATTCATACTCCAATACATATATGATTTAGATACATTGTAAGTTTTACCTATAATCTAAGTTGTGGTACATTGTAAGATCGGGCAACAGATGTAGTCATTGGCATCTTCCTTACAATAATAGCAAGATGAGTTATAGATATCATATTTCCCATACGTCCTAACGTTTTTCGTTCCTCATTATTATTCCTGCTGTTTTATTTAGATAAATGTATTTTTCCACAAGCATCTTGCTGTAATTATTTGAATACCCTGTTTTCGCGTTGGTATTCTAAAAGAACATTATAATCGGTCACGGACATTGTCAAAAATGACCTGATTTTTGGAGAGTGATTCCATTTGTCACGAGATGCTGCCAGTAATGTCGTTTTATATAGACCGGAAATGTAATTACGAAAGTCACGTGCACCTTTTTGATTCTTGTATTCATTTATTTTCAGTGATCGAATTTGACACTATTTCCTCTGTTTTACTTTGATCACGACATCGTATAGGCACCATTGGCACGAAAGAGAGAATATTATGGGATGCACCATTCGTTTTTCTTTGTTATTATTATATTATAAAGGTTTGCGTATTAATACACAGGGCTTCGTGTTAAGTCTATATCATCCCGATTTTAAATCAAATTGACTTATTTGAACTAGATCTATATGTTTATTTGTATATATATATATTTACAATACCATACCTCATACAGAACTGAAGGAACGCCTTCGTTCTCTGGTTATGAGAGCTCTATGTTCACAGAAAGGCAAACGGCGATGTAAATATGTGGTTGTAAATTATGTCGGAGCACATTTTGTGGAAATCGCAACAAAAGCTAAAATGCAATATACTGAAGACAATATTGTGCGAATGATTGAATTCTTGTTCGACAAGGTCCTTAGGCGATCTAAATATGTGGTTGTAAATTATTTTGGAGCACATTTTGTGAAAATTGCAACACAAGCTAAAATGAAATAAACTGAAGACAATATTGTGCGATTTATTGAGTTCAATGTCTTCATTGAGTTCGGTGGCAAGGTTTCCAGTAGACTGCAGGCATTCCTATGGGAAAAATTGTGTCTCTTCTCTGGCCGATTTGTTTCTGTTTTAATATGAAGATTTATTTATTATTAGATTATCATGACTGGTAACAACACATGGTTTCAAAGATGCAGATTGATGAAGACAATGGAAAGTTTTATGGTCGCCATCAGTATCTCGAATGGGAAATATGCTATTTGTGTGATATAAAAGATGATATTTTGATTAAGTTTATTTCAGTTTCTTTTGGGTTTGTAGTCATTTCTCGATGTGAGGACGTGACATTTATTCGATTCGACTTATATTTACATGGCGGATGTCGTCTATAAAACAAAGACGCTTACCCTTCCGGAACATATGGTCTTAATATCCTTGTACTTTTCTAAGGGTCTCAATGTTAATGTATCTTTTGTTCATATTTTGTCCTTGCTTGTCCTGCCAAGGTAGCTCACTCGCATTAGGTGTGAACATGGCAGGTGTCGCAATCCGAGAAGCTAGCGACCGATACAAACGCAACTAATACATCCACTTGTAAGGTTGAGTAGGTTTTGATAACTGTCAAACCATCGATCAACTCTCAAGTTAATGAGCTACACTGAGGCCGTTATGAACAGTTTGACATACGCAATTTCACTATTCATTTACTAGCACAAATGTACATTAAAGATTAACAGTTGAGAAAGTATTCAGGTACATGTGCGCTAAAGCCATATTGAAATTATAGAGTCAAGAAACGCTCCCAGTCTCTTCCTTAAAAAGTCTCTCCTTGTTCTGGGTCGACCCGTTCTTGGCAGTTTTACAACCGTTGAAATTCACTGTAATATGCATTATAAGATTGGATGTCATGTAAAATATAGTGATAGAAATTACCTACTTGATAGCAAATACAGTTTCTTTATCCGACACACGTTTTCTGGATGTTTAGAAAATCCGTTCTATCGACCAACCTATCGTACCAAATCACACATATCTAATACAGAAACACGCTTATCTAGTACCCACTTTCAATTAGTCGAAAAATGTATAGGTGGGGATTCCTTTCAAACAGGTGATGTAATCTCGCTTGCAGACAAGGATTAAGTTGTTATATGTTCTGCTCTACAGACACAACCACATACTAATCATGCAGATCTTATTGTGTGATATGGACTTTGGAGTTAAGTCATTTTAATGCTGCTAATTATGATTCTTCTCTGAGTGATGGACAATATCAATGTAACCCCTTCAGTGTGCTCTTGTTTGGTAGATTACTATTCATAGTGCTCATTAGCATATTGTTTCACGTTCCAATAAATGGTAGGTGTCTTTAGCGATTTTGGACATTTCATACTGAGAATGCTCTCGTGGATTTACACCGTAGACAGCATTTAGATCGCAAGTACATGTAACTGCCGGCCCCTCTGTTGCATGGAGGTGTGGAACTAGGTCATGCAGAACAGTATTTTACTCTTGGTTTTTAGCAATTTTAGATGTTAATACACTTTTTTCCCTTAAATTATTCAACAGTTATCTAGACCCGGTGTCACGGAAATTCTTTATTGAAATATTCTAGAATTTTATAACATAACAAAATTCTGAAATGATGTAGAGTAGGATTTCTAGTGGTTCAATGTTTCAAGGCCAGATAGTGTTTCTTAAGATGATTTCGTTAATATCTTTTTAAAATTTATAACATTTAATATACAACTGACTTTGGAAGGGAGACTAGTCTTAATAAAGTTGTTTTCTTATTCTTGTGCCAAATAAATAGAACAGACTCTGAGATAGCAGTTTAAGTATGATATGCCAGTTCTGATAACATTTGAGGAGGATAAATAACCACTAATCTAGTAAGCGTGAGGGTTATTGCTTCTCAAACATATATTGTGAATTGTCTTCGTGTGTGGGTTAACGTCCCCGCTACAACTAACCACACCACGACATTTGAGGAGCTGATGTGATCATCATTGTCATTCATTATGTAAATATCAAACTGTAGTGTCATTTTTAAATTCCCTGGAGATAAATAAGGACGTAAATTAAAATGATATATGAGAAGAAAGCAACCAAATTGTTATAAATGAAGGAATAACCGTCATCATTATATCTAAAAAAGAGATCAAGGATTGAGGAAAGTATGGGATATGATATATTCAATAGCTCTTCAGAGATTGATGAGCATGAAACTGCGTTCGGTCGATGACACACTCGATAGGTTTAGGCTTCGTACATACGATAATTCTACATGGTATTCTACAACTATGGGTGAAAATCTAATAGAATTGAGGTTTAGGTTAAATTTTGTTTAACGTCCTATTAACGGCTAAGGTCATTTAAGGACGTGCCTCCATGTGTGTAGTGTATGCGTGCTTGCTTATGTGTATGCATGAGACAGGGTATGTAGTGTGTTTGCCTCCTTGTGATAGCGCGGATCTCATGCCGACTTTATAGTGCTATCTCACTAAAATGCCATGCCAACGGCACCCAGCACAGCATTCCGCCCGGTCACATTATACAGACAACGGGTGAACAAGTTGTTATCATTCCCCTAAATGCTGAACGTTTAACAGGGAATAATAACTAGCATTTTTAAGGACTTTGGTATGTCCCGGCCTGGGGACAGAACCCATTGCCGCCTTCCTCACCTGGGCGAACGCTCAACATTCAAGCCAAATGTAGGGTGTTGCCAAGCAAGGCGATATGAAATAAAAGTTAGTTAGAATTAGAAAGAAAGATAAAGATCCCAAATATTGCAATGGGCGCAGCAGATTTATTTTGGTCGCTTTTGTGTCCCCGAATAGAGGACACCAAAACAAATCCCCAATTCTGCAGGGGGTCCCCACATTAATCGACTCCTGGTCTCCCACCTGCAGGGTGTCTAATAGAATTACGATCTTCAAATATACGATAGGGTTTATCCGAGTTAATTGGCAAATGTGATATGATATTGTACTATAGAGCCGAATCTCAGCACTGTCATTTAGAATCATATTAGCCATTAAACTCCAGTTTCGTTCAAATCTTGGCCACTCTACATATTCCGGATAACAAAGGATAGGCTTGTTGATAATAGGCATGAGGAATCATACAAAAAACATCGTTGCAGTTTGCTCTTTCTTAAATGATGACAATACCGTTCAGCATATCGTGTTATTTCTTGTTATAGATATGATGTAATGTATTATTGTTACTTCACTATTATAATTACTAATTACAAAACCATAATAAAATGTAACACTGTGGAATGTCTTCAGTTGATTTCTTTTTCTGTTTAACATTGCCAAACATTAACAGCCATATACTTCGTAATAGACGTAATAGAATTATTACTTTAAATCTGTTGACCACTAAAAATGATGTACATGTAGAATGGGTTGTCAACAAATATCTAAAACATGAACAGACAATGATTGAATTTTGAATATTTATTTTACAAACTAAATTGGAGTTATCTCCCCTACACTGTTACTTTGGATTTTTATAACAGTTTATTAAAAAAAAATCTTAATAGGCCTAGTATGATGTCCAATCCAATTGACATATACAAAGTCAATAAATTCTGTTAACATTTGTATTTCATAACAATACATTTTTTTATGTTACAGGCAAGCTGGTGCCCCTGTTTGAAAACGCGTCTTTGAATGCCTCTGTTCTGACATTGTGGGTGATTAGCTGCGAACGCTACCAGGCAATATGTCGTTCTCTTAAAACCAACATTTGCCAACTAGCAAAGAATGCCGGAAACTGTATTCTTCTCATCTGGGCATGCGCGTATCTACTGTCGCTACCGTTTTTCTTCATGACCTATCACGAGAAGGCATCATTTTATGACGGGACAGAGGTCATGGTCTGCCGTACCCGTATAAACGAGTTTTGGCACTTCTTCTATGTGACTGCTATGACAGTGATGTTTTTCCTGTTACCGCTTTTAATCTTACTCTTTATGTACTGTGCCATTATCAGAAAAATCTTTTTAACACAGTCTCCAGATGAACATCCACCAAGTCGCCAGAGGAAGCAGGCTATTCTGATGATCATAGGTGTGGTGACTCTGTTTTTCGTGTCTCTCCTACCCATCAGGACGGTAACAATGTGGATTGTGTACTCCTCTAACGAAGACAAACGACAACTTGGCTTCGAGACCTTCACCAATCTCATTTGTATAGGCCGGATCATGTTAAACGTCAACAGTGCCGGTAACCCGATCATATACGGACTAATATCGTCCAGGTTCCGAATGGCATTCCGCAATTTAGGGGCCTGTGGAAGTCGGTCGTCAAGTAGTGACCAGTCTAAGTTTCCAACAGAAATATCTTCTACCAAAAATAACGCGAGAGGTTTTAGAATGGAAAGGAAAAAGGTGTCGTTTGGTACCAGTGTGTAGCCCACACCTATTACTCAGTGCGTTGTCATCCGTTGTTGACTGGGATCTTTGTTAAGTTTGTGATACGTTCTGTTTTTTCACACGGATAAATAGGAATATTGTGGAAATACGGCTGGAAGACAAGTCACTTCGGATTTACACATTCTACCTCTTATGTGGAGATTTTGGGGATTTTTTTGTGGAAAGGATATCTGGGAGAGGACTTTTATCAAAAGAGAGAAAAGTGGAATTGGAAATCACACATATAGTATGAGTCTGTGTAGTGGTATAACTGCGTCAATATGGAGTTTTAATTGTGCAAAGTTTATATACGATGTATCAAGATAAAGAATGTTTAGTCTGTAATATAATTGGTTAGAATATAACATAGCGTCAACATGAAATATAAAAGAGCATCAGCACATAAATACAAGATATACCGTAGCGTCGACATAGAAATACAAAATATACCATAGCGTCGACATAGAAATACAAAATATACCATAGAGTCCACACATAAATATAAAATTTACCATAGCGTCCACACATAATACAAAATATACCATAGCGTCGACATAGAAATACAAAATATACCATAGCGTCCACACATAAATATAAAATATACCATAGCGTCCACACATCAATACAAAATATACCATAGCGTTGACATAGAAATACAAAATTTACCATAGCGTCCACACATAAATACAAAATTTACCATAGCGTCCACACATAAATATAAAATATACCATAGCGTCCACACATAAATACAAAATATACCATAGCGTCCACACATAAATACAAAATATACCATAGCGTCCACATATAAATACAAGATATACCATAGCGTCGACATAGAAATACAAAATATACCATAGCGTTCACATAGAAATAAAAAATGTACCATAGCGTCCACATATAAATACAAAATATACCATAGCGTCCACACATAAATACAAAATATACCATAGCGTCCACATATAAATACAAACAAGAGGCACAATGGGCCTGAATCGCTCATCTGGTTTTAAAGTGGACTAAAATACAGCTACAGGTAAAACGTGTTTGATTCAAAAGAACCTATTAAAAGATTTAAACATATTTGGCCCCTGTGACCTTGAAAATGGGTGGAGGTCATCCATTTGAACATTTAAACCAGCGTGTACCTGGCCAAATATCATCATCCTGGACTTTTTTTGTTATTCAGAAGTTGTTTAAAGGTTTTACACATATTTGACCCCTGTAACCTTGAATATAAGTCAAGGGCATTCATTTGAGTAAAGTTGGTAGCTCTTCATCGCAGCATGTTAGTGGCCGAATATCATCACCCTTGGACGTTTGGTTATTCAGAAGAAGTTGTGTAAAGGTTTAAAACATATTTGTCCCCTGTGACCTTGAATATAAGTCAAGGTCATTCAATTGAACAAATGTGGTAGTGCTTCATCCCATCATGCTACTGACTAAATATTATCATCCTAGAACTCTTGGTTATTCAGAAGAAGTTGTTTAAAGGTTTTACACATATTTGTCCCCTGTGACCTTGAATATAAATCAAGGTCATTGATTTGAACAAACTTGGTAGCCCTTCATCCTAGCATGTTACCGGCCAAATATCAATCTCCCTAGGGCTCTTGGTTATTCAGTAGAAGTTGTTTAAAGGTTTTACACTAATTTGACCCCTGTGACCTTGAATATGAGTCAAGGTAATTTATTAAATAAATTAGTAGCCCTTCATCCAAGCATGCTACTGGCCAAATACCATCAGCCTGGGCCTCTTGGTTATTCAGAAGAAGTTGTTTAAAGTAAAAAGTTGACGCAGGACCGACGACGGACGGACGACGGACGCCGCACAACGGCATAAGCTCACTTGGCCCTTCGGCCCATAGAAATACAAAATATACCGTAGCGTCTACAAATAAATACAAAATATACCGTAGCGTCCACATAGAAAAACAAAATATATACCATAGCGTCCACATAGAAATACAAAATATACCGTAGCGTTAACATATAAATACAAAATATACCGTAGCGTCAACACATAAATACAAAATATACCGTAGCGTCCACATATAAATACAAAATATACCATAGCGTCCACATAGAAATACAAAATATACCATAGCGTCCACACATCAATACAAAATATACCGTAGCGTCTACATAGAAATACAAAATATACCATAGCGTCTACATATATATACAAAATATACCATAGCGTCCACATAGATATACAAAATATACCGTAGCGTCTACATAGAAATACAAAATATACCATAGCGTCTACATAGATATACAAAATATACCATAGCGTCCACATAGATATACAAAATATACCATAGCGTCTACAAATAAATACAAAATATACCATAGCGTCTACATACAAATACAAAATAAACCATAGCGTCTACAAATAAATACAAAATATACCGTAGCGTCCACATAGAAATACAAAATATACCATAGCGTCTACAAATAAATACAAAATATATTATAGCGTCAACAAATAAATACAAAATATACCATAGCGTCCACATAGAAATACCAAATATACCATAGCGTCTACACATTCATACAAATATACCAAAACGTTACAAAAAAATAAAGCATAGCGTCTACACACAAATAAAAATATACCAAAGCGTCACCCAAAAATTAACCATAGCGTCAACATATAAATGCAACATATACCATAGCGTTAACATAAAAATATACCTAGCGTCAACACTTACATACAAAATACACCATAGCTTTAACACATAAATACAAAATACACAATAGCTTTAACACATAAATACAAAATACACCACAGCGTCAACACATAAATACGAAATACACCACAGCTTCAACACATAAGTACATAATACAACATAGCATCAACACATACATACAAAATACACAATAGTTTTAATACATAAATACGAAATACACCACAGCTTCATACATTAATATAAAATACACCATATCTTCAACAAATGAATACGAAATACACCACAGATTCAACACATATATATATGAAATACACCATAGCTTCAACAATTTAATACAACATATACCATAGCGTCTACACAAAAATACAACATATACCATAGCGTCTACAAATAAATACAACATAT
>JAUMHH010220731.1:0-12192 GCA_032359455.1 Chlamys rubida
TGTATCACTCACTCAATTTTGTAAAATGTGTTGTAATGTTTATGCTGATTAGCCGAAAGGCTAAAGGCCAATTAACTTAAACTTAAACCGGGACGGAGATGACTTGACATAATATTGGCCCTTAAGGCCGACTGGAAGTAGGGCCGAGTTGTCAATTACTCACAAACATTCCTACAAAAAGTGTGCGAATCGTCTAATATGCAAAGATCGGTTTGTGTACGATATCTGTCCAAAGGCACAAACAAAAAGGATTTAAAAGATCTATATATAAAACAAAAACAAATGGCATTTGATAACATTTTATCCATTTTATCCATTTTAAGAAAAACTGATATGGAAAAGGGAACGTGAAAGTATAAAAAGAATAGCTCACTCAAGTGTCTACAACTGTTTTGTCAACTGTGACGTTTAGATTATTATGACGTCAAGGTATTGATAGCGCTATGCTAAACCCGACGTCACAAAAATTACACGCATGCTCCATATATAGCGCAAACCAATTTAACTATATAACTGTAACGAGGAGCTCATATTTTTTACAATCTTTAACACACGATCACTTTTGAATTGTAAAGAATCGGATTATGCCCCCTGCATTCTATATTCATTTTTTACATAAGAGTCAACCTCACACCAAAATACTCCCCTCCCCCTTTTTCACAAAAAACGCTGGTTTAACTATTGTTGCTTAGATTTGGAATGTAATCACTTATCTGTGTTGGCTGTTTTAGTTTTATAAAATTTATCTCACGTGTTTGACGCTCGTATTTAATCACATGGCGAAAATTGTTTTAATTGGTGATTTGATTATGTCTTATGTGCGGGTAGGGTAATACGATGAGGATCTGCATTAAATCCATACTTTAACGTAGGTAGCATATTGAACGGAGGTCAAACAACATGGAAACCTTGTTCATTATTAAACTAAGGATCAAAGACAACACAGAGCACAGGCAATGTCTTCTTCGAAGGAATGATATGTTTTACAAACAGAAGGTGTACGCATTTGAAAATGCGGGAAAAGGGACGTCATATCTTAAAAAGTGAATTTCTTAGGGAACAACTTAAGCTAAATGCATGGTGAAGGAGTTTAATCCTATTTTATAGTAAGTAACCTGGAATCAGTAAGGGGTGAAATTGGGTAACGACTGTTTCTTACGTATGGAAACTGTGATTACTTCATTTATTATGAAGCATTTTCCCGCCAATATATATGCTTGCTCTAAGGATAGCAAGAGGCCAAAAGTAAAACAACCCGTTTTCATTTCCAATTTGTTGATATGAGAAATTATTACGATGAAAATATCTATGTATGTGTTCATATAAGAATTAGCCGCTCAACCCCCTTCGTGGTTCTATGTCCAAATTGTGTAAAGAATTATATTATATACATTTGGTCTATGGTTTACTAGAATAACAGGCAATCAAATACCGTCCCATCAAGACACAGTGTAAGGGTTAGATATTTAAAGAGGCTATGGCGACTCATATCTTTTTTTAACAAACGAACAACTTTTAGAGACTTTATCGTTTCAAAAAGAAATATTAGACGCTGAAGGTCAAAGCAATTTAATAACAAGTGTTACATGTAACTGTAAATGGTTCTTGACACGCTATGAATTGAGCTTGTCTTTACGTTTGTGGTCATGTGGGAATACCAGGTAATGTAAAGGATGATTGCACTACTATAGCAGCTGTATTGTTACCACCTATTAATTTCAAACTTAGTTTAAAAAACGTAGACAATGAAGTACAATATATTAAGCAAGCAATCGGTGACACATGTCCTAGTTTCAAGGTTGTCCTTGTCATGTATGTATTAAGCAATCATGTATGTAGTTTGAGGTGACTCCATTACTTTTAATTGTATATCCCGAGTAAGGTAGTAGTTTTATGTTGTGTGTTACCCGTTACCTATACAGTGATGTGTCCCTATTTTTAGGCTTTTGTTACGCGATCATTTGTGAGCCATAAAGTCTCATATATTTTTGTTTATTAGTTAAGTGTGGCGCTGGCCCTTCACAAACATGAAATCATACAGACTTTCCAAAGATACTTTATTGAAATCCAATTTAACACATGTACACCATTGTAGATATTATAATTGTATACAATATCACAAAGTTTGGACAGATTTCCAGAAGTTATAACTCAATTATCAATTAATTTAAATTATAACTCAATTAGCAATTAATTTGAATTAAGTTCGGGATTGTTTACTTTCATGATATTGAGGTCGAGAGTAAATCAGGTAAACAAATACTGTAACAATTTCTGTGTCCATTTTAAAGTGGGCCATTATACACCACACCATTTTACTATGTCTTCATTTATTTAAGCTAAAGTCTTATTCTGAAGACCTGTAATCATAAAAGCTTTGATATTTCATATTTAGTGTTAATCC
Organism: Chlamys rubida; assembly: GCA_032359455.1. Taxonomy (NCBI): domain Eukaryota; kingdom Metazoa; phylum Mollusca; class Bivalvia; order Pectinida; family Pectinidae; genus Chlamys; species Chlamys rubida. The sequence goes on from JAUMHH010220731.1 coordinate 2,405, forward strand.
GTAATGAAATATAATTCAGGTTTATTCAAAGATATACAAGGGCAACTAGTTTTTATAGAAATAGTTATTGTCTAATGTTAAATTTCTTAAAATGTTCTCCATTGGAAGAAGTTTTTGAATCCATTTGCTTATAAACAGTTGTTATATTAAGATGTATTTTCTTTTTAACTTCCAGATCCATTGTGTATAGACCAGTTTCAGTGGTGCCATCTAGTGCCAAAACATGATATATTTAACCATCATGTCTATGGACGCAAGTTTTGTTTATCATGTAAAGCCAAATCATGACACAGTCGCCACTGAAACTAACCCAACTACACCTTAGGACCGAGATATTGTTGGCTTCAATACCTTGCTGAAAGAACCAGTATTTGGGAGCATACAACTGTTATCTAAATGAAACGTTCAGGCGTAGATGCAGCTGAAGCATCAACAAGCTAACAAATACTCTGAACCAGCATTGATGATGTTGATGGATGTTAATTCTCAGGAGAAATTCTTGAAGGATCAAAGATCAAATTTACAAGATGTCTTAGTTGTGAATAATGACTGATCATGAACGTCATAAAAAGACACGGTCGCGGTACCTTTTTACCGAAAGATTTGAGAAAACCATAGCAAGGGAACCTTGATGTTGACAACTACTGATGAAAACAGGTGGAATTGTCAGACGTTTTAAATTCTAACCTGTAGTCAAATATAGTCCTTTACAATACTGATTCAGATAGTAAACAACAGAGAGGGATGACTCTGTGTAGAATGCTGAAAATCACTTAAACTGCAGCATTACTTTAATCTCAGATATTTGAATGTTAAATGAAGTAAGACAGATTGATTAGAATCATATAATTGACATTGGTCACTAGAGGTATTGGTAATCAAACATTTCAATTGAACAAGAATATTCATGTCGTTGTTGTATGAGAAAAGTGATTGCATATGTGCTAACTCATTAACATGTTTTAATTGTCTAGTAGTGATATGAAGTTCTGGAAGCGTACATATTTTAGTGGTATTCTTAGTTTTGCCCTTATTGGGTTTGAAATCTTGTGCAAAAGTATGATTGCTTTCATTGCAGTTTCAATATATACCGTTCACACTGCCTATATTGTGGGTGGGCCAATAAACTGTTTCACTAACCTTTTAATGCGTTGAAAGTTTGATGCACTAAAGGACCAGGGGTATTAAGGGTCATTTCTGGCCTCATCAAGGATTTAAAATTAGTTGTTATATTCGTAATCTGGAACAAATAAAGTATGCAGATATGAAATTTCAAATTCATCAGACAATTGGTATAGAAGATAGGGCATAACAAAGAGGGGAAGGAAACTGCATTTTTCATTGTAAAATGTTTGAATATCGTCTGTTGTGTGCTATTTCCATTGAAAATTGGCCATTTGGAAGCAAATTAACGAAACCTTCAATTTTCGAAAGCCTCCACATTGGCCAAACAAACAAATATTTGACATACTTAGATATTGTCATACCAGTGTCCATTCCTAAAAAGGATTTTTTGTTTGTCGCCTGCTGAGTCTTTCATTTCTAGCTGTCAAAAAACACCATATTTTGGTTATTTCTGCATAGCATTTACGCAAGCGCATTGTAAATCAATCTGCACCAAGAAAGATAGCCCCAATTAACCAATATGATGTTTCAGAAAGAAATTGGAAAATAAACTCAAGTTGAAATTTTCACTTATTTTGATACCGAAATTGACCCATAATGGAAGTATATATGACTATTTTTTTTCCACTAATTAAGATAGAAAACCCTGCCGTATAGATTATAAGTGCAATGCAATTCGAATTCATGGTCAAGCAATTAAAATAATACATCTTCATCAGTTATTTAATATATCCACTCATAAAAAATATTACTTTTTGTTTCTCATCAGTTGATATATTCCGATCAGTATTAAGGTTTATAAAAAAGATATAAATGTTTAATTAAAGTATAGTGTAACTATATCATCCAGACCTTGAGCATACATGTACATAATTTAATTTTATTTAGTGGTTGTGATTCAAAAGACAACCTAGGTGAATATTTGAAAGGTTGATAAAAGAAATAATAATAATAAATATGTATGGTTGTACATGTGTCTATATATGAAAGCATTACCTTCCCTCACAAAAATGTATATTACCTTTCATTCTATTTAGAGTGTGATTAAATATTAAACTAGATTCATGGGACGTGTTTAAACCCAATATCTAGTCTAGATGTCCTCCTTGTTGTATCCTGCATAAATGTGAAATAAATTAAATGTTTGTTAAAAACTTATCCAGTGTGTGCAGGGGAGGATGTTTTGAATCAAAATCTCATTGTTTACAATAAACATGAACACAACACATGCAGCATCAGCGGTCTAGTAAAACTCTGTTATACTGCGAGTGCCATCATTTGTTCTGTACATGTGATGCTCTAAAGGGTGTGGCAATGTAATGAGAAAGACGTATTAATAAAATGTGATAACAGAGGGATAGTATCATAAACCGTTTAAGATATATTAATCAAACTTGAAGCATACCTGCATCACCCACAGACGGTGTACAATGCACTAGCATTAGATCTCGTGCTGTAAAGGGATTGGCAATGTAATGAGAAAGACGTATTAATGAAATGCTGTAAAAGAGGGGAAATATGGACCTGATGAAATATGTTTAAGATGTAACAGGAAAGAGAACAGTGTGCTTCTACTGGAGATCGAATCTGTGACTCCCAGCTTCTCAGTCTGCAGCTCTAATGATTGAGCTGAAGGAAAATTCCCACTAGCGTGCAGCAAGTAGGCTACCATGGTCCTATATAAAGCTAAAACCTGCCACAAAAGTAATAGGGATGACAACTGAAACAAGGGAATTTTATCATTCTTTTACATACTTCAGTTTACATTTGTAACCAAAAGTATAGAAAATGTGTTCATAAAAAACGGTAAGTTCATTTCAATTTCATACTTAATCATAAATGTAAGTGAAAAGTTGATAGAATCAGTTCAGGAAATATAAGTTTGATTCGAGGACTAAATTTAGTTTTTCCAGAATCATAAAAATGAAAGGTTTTTGCATCTGTTCATTGTTTATGTAGATTTTTCACAAATGTAAGCCTGTTATTTGATTAGCTGGTGGAAAGTTTAGACTTTTAATTTACCTTTATACTGGTTTGTGCCCTTTGTAAAACTAATTTTGAATGATAAAACTGCCATCATTCAAGCATCAAAGAATTGTTTGCAGATAATAAACATTAGGAAAAAACTAGATTGCTGAAAACTATGTTTTTGAAGAAGTCATTATAGGTTTGAAATTGTTAGTTGTTATTTTTATGTATGTTCACTGCAATTGTTTTACCATCAAATAATTTTGTGCATTTTTTTCTATTTTCTTTACAGAAAAATAAACAATATTTACATGCATAAATGTTTTGTTGAATGGAAACGAAAGGTAAATGGGCATAATTGCACAATGAATTTTTTAAGTGTCTATGTTTAATTATATGCATGCATTTTATGTCTGTTAATGTAGTAGGTGTACATTTTATTTCCTTTGTAAAACAATCACGAATATTGATATTCTATGTATCTGTACAGATGAAAATATTTATTTTTGTAATAGACCCGGTATTATTGTCGGAGGATGTGATGTTTACATGTTGTTTACGATTGTCACACTATCAGCATCACTTAGTGTAGATAGGTGGTCCGTTGTGTCATTTTATTTATTGAGGTATACTTTAGACTGCAGCGTTTACTGGCTGTCTGTATGTTGGTTTCATTTGTTATGTTTCAATTCGAGAATCTCTTGAGAGAATATTTTTAGTGAAATAACAATCACTTCAAAACTGTATCTCCGTTTTCAAGGATAGCATCACAAGCAAATATAATTTTCAAGGTGTTTTAGAACGATTAAAAACCATCTTTTTAGTATTTATGATGGTGTCAAAGTTCTGTTTAAAGTTATTCTCCTGACACGCCGTCAATGTTTAAAGGAACTGCTTTTCAGTTTTTCTTTCAAAACATCAACGAAAATGCTATTTAATGAGGAAGGTTTCTCTTGGTTCATCATACAATTCATTTATTGAATGATGGGATTGACATGTTTGTTGGAACAAGGTGTTAATGTTTATTGTTTTCCTCAGGCGATAAAAACAATCGAAATATACTGATTTTTCCCCTAAATGTTTTGTGCCCCCCTTTCTTAATAGCATTGTAAAAAGATCCCAAAAGTTTCTAATTGGAAACCATGCAGCTGTAAAATTTCGATGATTTCATTTGGAGTTGATACGGTTTATTTAGAGACGATACACCAGAAATGTTAATATTAAGTAAACAAGATAAAGGTTCACTAACGCTTGCATCTCACTTAAGTTAGCATTGAAGATGAGGGGGTTAAACGTTTTCAGTATGTTTTCCTAAAACCAGTGTAGATATGCTTTTTACTTATTAATGCAAATATGTCACAGTTTTGTTTTCTTAATCAAGATAAAAGGTCAAGCTACGTATTGTGTGGTCAGTAAAATTAAGCTCGAGTATATGGTCGGCTTAAAGCGATTATATATTTCACTGTCTTTATGTCAAAATTATGTTTGATGGGATCCTTGTTGAACAAAATTTTCATGATGAATACCTTGTTCTGTTTATCTCTAAAGTCGCTATGTGGTCCAGGAAAATTAAATCAAAACAAAAAACAAAAACAAAAAAACGTAACTATTTGTAAGAATGTAAGAAGTTGATAAAACTGATTTAAAACTTCTAGGTACTTTTGCAATTTTTTCTTTATTTTACAAATATTTCGTGAGGTAGAATATTTCAAAAACAAATGTAAATCAAATAGAAATATGGTCCAAAATCGGATATATTGCTCATGAGTTTATATAGTGTTATTTAAAGCCTAGGGGGAATTCTTCGTCCAGGCAAGCTATCGCTCTTCACTTGAAATATCCATATTTGCTCAGTGTTATTTTCGCACTTCTCGTGTAATGAGGATAAATAAAGTTTAGTATGCATTAATATTCGCTGTTATGATGCATCTACCCTAATTACAGAGGGCCAAAGAGGCGAATTTCTCGGTATACGGCATCCATGGAAGCTAAATTTCTAAGATAATTATTTACAGTGATATGTATTTTTTTACATGTTACTCTACATGAGTATATGAGCGTGATAAATGTATGCTTGTATAGCTGTGGTACATACGTACATGTGTTAGAGGTGTAGTACATACGTACATGTGTGAGAGGTGTAATTTTTGTGTTTTTATAGCTGAGGTACATACGCACATGTGTAAGAGGTGTGGTAACTTTATTATGTGTCACACATACAGCTGTATATGTATTTCATACACGTCATCATTGTTTCATGGATGTTTATGTAATGTATTACTTTCACCATTATGAGTGTAAAAACTGATTAAAATATAAACTGATGATGGTTATTGATTTTCGTTATTTTTGAGTTAAAGACACAGATGTACATCCAATACTGCATCATCCCATCTAGGACACTTGACCATGGATGACCAATCATCAATCTTGATCTCTTGAGGGGCCGCTAGATCGAATTATCAGATTTGACTCCCGTGGTCGTGAATATAGGTCAATGTGACTTCATTTTCACGGACATTGTAGCACTAATTGCCAGCAAACTGCTACTGGTATCATAACTCTAAGGTTGCGGTTCTTCCAGAAGAAGCTGTTTGAGAGTATAACCAGATCTTAAACTTGTGACCTTGAGAATAAAGGCCATTATATAAGTAGTTTCTTTTTCCAAACTTTGTAGCACTCAAAACTGCAAACTACTGGTCTCATGGAGAGCAAAAGGCTATCCATGAGGCCAGTAATTTGCAGTTTTGAGTACAAGATGATTGTTCTCGTAAATATTTTTCAATATTCACAAATTATATAGTCATTTTAAACGCCTCAAAATCATACCACTTAAAACCCTAGAAAATACTGTTGAAATTTCAGCCTTTTTTGACTACCTTTAGCATAGTGAGGTTTGGAAGTGAAATACAGCGTTTGATGTATGTAGTTATATACAAATCATTTGTTATGATAGGCAGACGATCAGAAAACACATTTCAGTATATGTGTACGGGTGACATAGAATTAAAGATATGTGTGAGCAGGGTCAGTTTATTTGTTTATATATCCATGGGTGGCTCAGAAATCAAACAAAACATCTTAAGTACGATATTTAAAATAAAAACGAAAAGATAAAATTCAGTTGTGTAAGTTGAATATAAGAAATAGTGTACATATGTGGAATGTCTTTCCTTGTTTTTCTATTTGAGCAGCGAAGTATAATGTAAAAAAAAACCGGCAAATCAAAGAATTGTTAGGTAATACAATGTTATTTTTGTGGTTGATTCCAGACAAAGATTTTTAGGCATTTTTAGTGAAATTTGATTTCATCACCATTATTTACTGCAAATAATGTCTTCACCAAGATCTGCTGTAGATGATTCCATCACCGCAATATATGGTAGAGGATTTCATCATTATGATCTACTGTAGAGGATTTCATCACTGCAATATACTGTTGGGGATTTCATTAATTATATCTACTGTAGATGATGTCATCACTAAAATCTACTGTGGAGGATTTCATCAACTTAATCTACTGTAGGGGATTTCATCACTGTTGTCTAAACAACCTACTGTAGGGGATTTCATCACCGCAATCTACTAAGGAGAAATTCAGGATAGTGTTAATAAACATTTATTTAAGCATCGCTTATTGTTTGAACAAGACATTAAAAAAAGAAAGGACAGTTTCGACACAACCTTAAATACTTTTCGGTTAAGTAATAAGTAACTATATAATGGTGTGTATTATAATATACCTATGTGGTACTTAGTGTCTTTAAACTAAGATATGTCAATATACGGGTGTCTGCTTTAACTGTCGTATTTGTATTTTGGTATAAACAGAATGAGTGACACTATTGTGGCAAAGGTTACACAATCACGTGAAAGAAATGGTTTTAAAACAGATTACTCCATGTTGCATATATTATATTCAATTTTGAATTCATGTAACGTATTCATTTTTTTCAGCTTTTATGAAATCAACAACGATATAATCAGAGTCTTAACATATAAGAAGCAGAACGACCCAATTGCCCAACGTTATATAATATATATATGCCTTTACTGATTACCTAAACAGCACAATAAATATATACCGGTGTCAGGTGTAATCAGCCGGGTGACGATTGACAATAACATTATAACCAGTAGGATACCCGGTAGCGTCATGTCAAGGCTGTACTGGCATGTAATGTGTTTAAAGCTTGTTTAGGGTCAGGTGTACTTTGTAAGTAATTTGAAAATATTTTACAGGAGTTATTTTTGACAAAGAAATCATTTCATTATATTGCATCTTAATCTCTTAAACCTCTCCCTCACATGGGAAAGGAGATGTCATGAAGTTAATACACACACACATATAGGTTACTGCACCTTTAACATATGATGTTTAAAGATTTGCTGTTCTGTGGCTACAAAACACGAAATATTCGCACATAATATTGACAAGTCATAAGTGACTAACACTATTGATAAACACAGGAAAATGATTGTTAAAGGTTCTACAGTTCCATTCCCCTTAAAGATGCTCTCATCAGCCTAAATTTCGTCGTATTTCGTAGCATTTAGTTAGATAGCAAAATAGATTGTAATGTTATAATGACGATGAATTACTTTATATAGACATCAGCCTCATTGCCTTATTGATGACTACGTTGACGTCACTGTACATTGTACTTAATTTGAAAAAAAAAGACAATAGACAAACTCCTACCAGGCCAGGTAGTTTTTTTGTAATGTGTTTGTGGCAGATATGTTACATATTGTGCATGTGAATATAGCGACTCTTTGTGAGGAGTCTATCAAAAACCGGTGACGGGGGGATTAGAAATAACTGCAGTTATAATTAACGCAGTACACAAAAAAGGCTAAAAGCATGCATGGCGTTGCAGTGGTAATATTCATAATATGACTTAGATTTTTCGACAACAATTTTGAAAGAATTTCAGTTTTTTCTTTTATATATATATATATATATAGGTGTTATATCACATAATATCGCCCGTTCGTTTCCCCGTAAGACCACAAAAACTTAATTTAGACACACAGAAAGTTTCCACACTGATTAGGCCAATTTAACACTGGCTGTCAAATTACCGTATCGAATCATGTGTATATGTTTCTTAATATCTAGATAATCAGAGGGGCCTGGGACGATCATACAACACTTAGTTAGCACAATCGGAGGCGATTAAGAATTAAATATGTTGGTTGGTTGGTTATGGGTGTATAGACTACTTTCACGGGCGAAGCCCGTGTTCAGTCGCCTTGAGGGGTTAAGTCTCCTGCCTACAGGCCCTCGGTGATTAAAAAAACCTTGCCCATCCAGGTCACGCTCTAGGGTCGGTCAGCTCCTAGATACGGATAGGCTGTCGCAGCACGGAACACGTCCTTTAAGCAGCTTCACTGCCCTCCTATGATTAAATATGTGTACACATTATCTCATTAAATGTCGCCGTCATATTTTGTATAAAACAGAGAGTGGCGCTATGGATATATATGTACATGCAACACCATTGCATACAGGGAAATTTTAATGAAACATTTTATTATGCTAAATCATAGATTACCCCATATAATTTTGCTTTTGATCGGGGATAGTTTTTGTGAAAGGCCAGCGCCCTATCTACTGCGCAACCCGACCAGTTGAAAGTATATATATGTAGGACCTTTCCGCATGTTTATTATTCATCATGTAAGAAAGCACTAATAATACAATTTTAGTCCAAACAGAAAACAGACAAAGAATTTCAAGACCAAATTACCCAATGTTGAGTAAAATAATACATATCTGAATAGAATAGGCAAACCTTACAATCGTTATGTCTAGAGCAATCGACTGGGTGACGATGGATAATAGAGTTAGAACTAGTTGGGTACATGTACGGTATAATGTATTGTCAAGTCTGTAGGAGTGTGTAATGTATATAATGCCTGTATTGGGTCAGATGTAGTTTGTATTTTACTATTTATTGTTGTTATATAGATTTAATTTGTGAACATTATATATATACTAGTATATATAGATAATCATTAGGTACTAAACAGATAGAACAAGGAAGAACGGGTATATCTATGCTTTTGATGTTTGGATTAAATATCATAATAATAAATTTCATATGAGACTAAACGAAAAAAACATTTTATCTTTGATAATTCATTGGTAATAAAAACACTGAAAATAGACAACCCTCACTCAAACCAAGGACTGTTTTCATGCAAGGACATTATGACAGATATGATGTAAAGTGAACTTTACTTTAAAGGAACTTAATTTGGTATTTAACCAGATATAAGAACTAAATAATCATTTCCAAGGTAAGATTATTGTTTTGGTAAAGTCGTTATGACACATATATTACATATATGTAATATGGATATGTAGCGATTTATCTATAGGCATTTTTCAACGGAAGCCCGTAACAGTGTGTACGGCCGTACAACGTTGAAACGTTTGTGTGTGTACAGCCATTTATAATGTAGAATACTGTATTGATAAAATAGGATTGCACAAGTGTTTAGGTATGTCATTATATATTCAGGACATCTTTCGTAATGAAAGACAGATGCACAGGTAATACACCTGTCCAGTAAATGTATACGAGTGCAAATTTTAAACGCCTGAACGACCATGGACTGTTTGGTTTTATGCAATGGGCACACCAGTATGTGCAAAGTTAACTGTACGAACGCTTATAACACACAGT
>JAUMHH010220742.1:5571-27091 GCA_032359455.1 Chlamys rubida
GTGTAGTCAGTATACATGTATGTGTTGTGTAGTCAGTATACATGTATGTGTTGTGTAGTCAGTATACATGTATGTGTCGTATAGTCAGTATACATGTATGTGTTGTGTAGTCAGTATAAATGTATGTGTTGTGTAGTCAGTATATTTCATATATTTCCAACAACATCTAGAACTTTCTTGAGAATATTTCAGACCTCGTAGATAGTTGATTTATTATATAACTCTACCATCAGTAACTAAAGCACAGAAAAAATAACTAAAATTGATAATACCAGCAGAAAATTCATTTATCATGCTGGCCTGTCAACATAGTTAGGAAAATGTACACCATACCATCTAGCACACATTTATGCTCTCATATGAAATATATAAGATCAATAAAAAACAATTTCCAACTTCTATAGCTTTTATAGACCCAAATCATAACCAGGGCTGTCAAATTATCTGCCATGACGGGTGACATGTAGGATATACAGTAATATACAGACAGGCTGAACTCAAAAGTGATAGCATATGTTTTGTGACAAGTGCAGCTAGGCTGTCTGTCCCTGTTAACTACGTCACTGCATATTTACTGAATGGGGATCCAGAAATGTTTTGATAGAAAAATCATAGATCCTCTGGCCCCAGTTATGTTATCTCAATGTCATTAGTGTCTAGTTTACAGAGGCTGTGGAGTGGAGTTGTTCAGGTGTAATCAGTCCACAACAATGCTCTGTGCATAATAAACTTTACACTGTTATTGTGTAGTGTGAATCCAGCCAAACAAACACAGGTATCACGTTTTAAGACATTAGGAAGGATAGCATGTATTTGTCTCTTCCCTGATAGGTTGAGTCACTGGTAAACAGCATAAGCAGTATCCGACTCAACTTTTAAGAGTAATTTGATTCCCCTTAAACAGAACTGACAGAGCATTGGAATAGGATGGTTCAGTGACTTTCGCTGCATCAAGGATTGTGTGGTTAAATTTTTACCACTTACATATATATATTTAAATACAGGAAATTATCAGCATACAAAATGTCTTTAAGACTCGACATCACAATACAAAAAGTATCCACGTTTGATTGTGACGTTCAATCAACATTTTTTTTTGGGGGGGGGTGTCAATCATAACACTGGCATTGCTAGGGAAATGTAATCAACAGAAAATTCAATATATATTGGCATTGAAATTTGAACGTCATATGTATATTGAACTCTTATGTCACCCACTTTTCTTACGTTTTCATACAAACATGTGAAGATATCAGAAACTCATTAATCATTCTCATGAAATAGATGTTTTCAAAGCCCTTATGAGAACCCTCTATACATATAAAATAGATCAATATGCGCGTTAAAATTTAAAAAAATAATTTTTCAAAATTCCAATTAGCTAATGAAATGCAGTTTAAAAAGGAAATTATGTTCTCATTTTAATTAGCTTTTACCTTCCAAGAAAGCACAATGACTCAGGTTTAAATCAGATTAACGTGGTAAGAAGATTCTGCTGCAGAGTACGCCATTTAATCTGATGTTCAGTTCTGACGTGACCAGACTGTCTCTCTCACCCATAACAATTTAATTGAACAGAAGAGATGGTAAGCTCATTAATACTGCCTTTTTTGGACCATAATAAATAATTATTGTAAATTTACTGAATTAACCTCCAAAATGTAGCACAAACAGAACAAGATTGGAATAGATGAAAGTCAAAACAAGTCGAGGAGACCAGTCAAGTCCATAGTAATCGTACTTGCTATCGCCTGTCAGATCGCTTAATATCAGCCTCTGCAACCAGATTCACTTCCGGAATACACACACACGCACGAACCAAAATACAGCTCGATGTTACCTACCTTTGCACTGAAATCCTTGCTTTCCGAATCCCCTGAAAGTAAACAGAGGCAGACACGAATTAAAAGCATATCCACAGAAAAAATGACAACTTCAGCATTCGTATAAATCGCGAAACGAATGAGACGAGTAACTGCAGTGCATAACGAGGATTACACTAAGATTCTAGAGTGCTGTGATTGCCGAGTAGGGCACTAGTTTACACCCTGCAAAATCAACCAAAACATACCATATAAAATCTTTACAGTGGCTACAAAACGTAGGCTGTTTAAAGAATCTCGGTACGAATTTGTGATCCTTCACTTCATGCACATTTTTCTGCCTTAAAGCTCCTCTTCGATGAACTCCCTTCACCTTTTCGTCAGCCATTTTGACACAGAGCGAGCGATCGTACGGTGCGGGCTGACAATACTCGATTCAGGGCCTTGCGTGTGATGCTCAGCGCTAACGTAGAAAGAGCGAACAACTCTGTGTAGAGTCACTGATTGGTACACTCACTGCCGACCTAAACACTGAACGGTATGCTCTTGCAGTCAATGTTATTTGCCTTTTCAGCTAGCTGTGTTTGGGAATAAAAAGAGGGCGAGGCGTGGCCCGGATAATCTAAGATCGGGTCAGGAACGTATAAATAATTAAGTAAATATACGTCTGACTCTCTGGTAGGGTGTTCCCCCTGGGGATGTTATACAACATTAGACCTACATCATAATATATAGGCTATGATGCTAAAAGCAGATCGAATTGTGTGATAAACATATACATGTATATAAGCCGTGTAGTAGTCTAGTGTAGTTAATTATTATTGACCATTTATACCACATCCACAAGATATGTCCGCGCATGCTATCATCACCATCAGCTAATTCCTGACATCCACAAACAAGATTTTAATTCCAATTTATTATTGATAAGATTGTTTTTAAGTGTTGCCTCCGCGCCTCCTCGACATTACGTTATTACTTTTCCAATCAGAATTAAGGCGTCGATAACTGCTTTTTCACAACAAAAGCAACTTATACAAATGTATAAATACATGTATGTAACAGGAGAAAAGGAAAAGCACGACCAGACCGGTATTCGAACCCGAGACCCTCCGAACTCTAGACGGACGCTCTACGAATCGCTACATTCCTTCATACTTTTTCTAAGTCTTCGTCCACGAAGACATCTATTTACAACACAGACTCGGGCTCTCTTCTTCTTCTTCTTCTTCTTAACTTCTTCTTCTTCCTGTATGAGTGCAGGACTCCCGAGGGAGTGTAAATATACACTCCCTCGGGGGAGTATGTATGTTTATTATTATAACCTATTATTATACCTCATCTATATAACAGCGTATACATGTACGTATGTGATTGGATAATAATAAACACATGAAAGGAAAATGAAACCATCGTGTTCGTGTTTCCCTCTCGTTTTACCGGCCATATTTCCCTCGATTGGGACCCGTCTAGAAAAATAAAGAGGTATCAACCCTGAGGTTCGAGTGACTGAATCTGATGTATTATTGTTCTATACCGATAACATGAAATATGTATTGCCCTTGTGATAGGGAAACCTCGATCCCCCTCGAATAGTAATGTTTCAATCGGGCTCAACTCTCGTGAAATATGATTAATGTTGGAGAAACAAATAGACACGATTCCCTATAACTGGAACCCTTAATGTGTGAAATACAATATTAGTCACGTGAACCATGCTATTATTAGTATATATAGTCAATGCACTCGTCGCAGTAACCAATCAAGTTCGATCTGATGCCAAATAAAGCATCGTAATGAATGCAATAAGGAAGAAACGGATTGCGTAAATGTCTAATTAGCATACGAGTGTATATCATGGCTAATTATCAGTCTAAAAGTTACCTGATGTATGCATATATAATTAATTTCACCGTTATAGATATGACTATAAAATGAAACAATTACATATTTGTTATTAAAATAATCTTATGCATATTTTTCATTAAAACTTTATATACCTTACTTGTCCTAGTAACTTACTGTCAGCCGTCACCGACAATGGAATATACAAGCCTGGCCTCTGGTGTCCTAATTAATAGCTAGGGAGTAACTCGATTTTCCCCGCCATCTTTTGAATGTGGTCGATGGCTTTGGAATAAGGAAGAAGTGTCAGACATCAAGTAAAAACGGAATAAAAATGATACATTACATTTTTATGACATGCTTTCTATTTATAGAATTATTGCTGTGGTTAAAGAGACTTTAGCAGACAGCAATGAACAAACTAAAAACATTAAGATGTATGAGAATGCATCATCCAGACATTGAAACACATTATTTTCTTTTAAGTTATGGCAGAAAATGACAATACACCACTATACAGAACGTTTTCATTCCAGAACTTATAGACATATTTAAGACTTCTTCTAAAAGTTTATTGTATTAAACACATTAACCTTTCGATGTACAATAGTATATGACAAAACATTTATTTAGAAAAACATAAATGTGTACTTGCGAAGCACACACAATTACAAGCTCATGTTAGAAACATGGCGCTCAAATGAAACGCCTATAAACTGGGCAGTATACTCTCTGTGCTGTGCTCTAGAGCGCGACCCTAGAATTTCGAAGATATTTCAGAAGCAGAAATGACTACTGGAGTAAATGTGACTGGCTGGAGAAAGGAAATTAATTAGAAGAATAGGTAGACATTCAGCTAGGATGCGATCGCTGTCCTGTACATCCTTGATACCGCTAGGGGTTTCGCTCACTTTTGCTCTCTTATGTCATAGCAAAGTTGAAGGCACATGGCTAGCTATTTGATTGGTCTCAGGTAAAAAAAAAAAGAAGGACCAATCGCTAGGCTGATACCTGTCCTTTGACGATTACAAAGGAGCGACACCCGACTTCAAAGCAAGTCAATTTTACCATTACGCGACCGACAGATTCTAAGGTCAAAGCAGTTTTCTCGCCTCATCCACAAGGTGGTGCACACTGAACCTTCGATTTTGTCTTGATATAGTCCAGAGGTGTATAGAGCGAAAGTGAGCGTAGTCCCTTGACTATTGAGGATGTGTCTTGTATACTAACCGAGTCTACAGATAACATTTTGTTGTACATTTCCACAAAGTTATAATTAAAGACCAAACGTACGCTATCAGTAAAGTTCAACTACACATCATTATTCAGTAATTCTTGGTACATTACGAATCATTGTGTACATCTATTGTCAGTAAATACAGCGCTTTACCCCCATGTCAGTTAAAATACACCATTCGTTGTGATCGTTGACGTGGTTTGAATGACAGGCTTTATACAATGTAAATGCTTTGAATTGACAAAAGGGTTTAATTAATTAGAATAGAGTCAGGGATTTACTGAATACTTAAAAACCACGGAGCGAAAAACTGTTCAGACAATAGGGACAAGAAGGCGTATCTTTCCAGAGCAATATGTGAACACCGAGTTTCAGTTTTGGAATTGCGTTTTGGATATGAGTTATATCAATCATCAATAAGAAGGGAATTATTATGCATTTTATTCCTTTTTTTGCTAAATGAATACGTTCAGAATGTCTCTGTATATGATAATGGCAATGCATTCAATGTGTATACGCTAACATTTATTTGATACGCGGTTATTACTTGAAAAGTTATTTTGTAAACTTTCGAAAACACGAAATTCCTTTGTTAAACAAAAGACTTAGGGGAGCAAACGACCGGTGTTGTCTATATGTAGCGGACTGCCGATGAACAAGGGCAAATAGTCCAATAGATCATCTGTCGGTAGTCCGGGGGTTCCGGGGTCGAAACCCGTCTGACCCAGTTGTACATGTATTTTCCTTCTCCTGTTATATTTGGAACCCAACTAAATATACATACGAAATATGGTATAGGGTATCGTGTATATTCGGGATCGACGTCTCTGTTGACGGGGGAATGGGTGTAGCGGCGGGAGCTACACTGGGTTGGTCTCCGGTGACCAGGTTGCCCCGTTGATTAGTGCGGCCGTGTAAGGGTTCGAAGGTCCCGTGCTCGAATCCTGATCGGGCCTTTGTATATTTCCTTTCCTGATATATACATACAAATGAAAACTCTTTAAGTGACCTCATGGCAGGTCAGTCAAATCAGGTGTTAAAATTGTGTCGAGACATATATCACCTCATTTACACAGGTGTCTATCAATTACACTACTCATATTGGCCACACACTTTTCTTTTGGCATTAGATGTGTCCGGACGGTGTAAGCTATTGCCAATATACGTTTAACTGATTTTTCTATACAGAGCGTATCATGTAACTATAAAATTAGTTAAATGTGTACCATGCAAAATTGTGACAAGGCACTCTTTTATCAACAAAACTTTTTAAGAAGTGTCCGGCCGGTATTGGTGACGGATTATGTACTTACCCATTTAGCCCCTTATTTGAAGTTAAAATGGATTCATAAAGATGACTTAGCCGGCGACACTTGTGTTTCTATTTACCGGTTTGACCGCCCACCCTATCCAGTGGTTATTTTCTCCCAATTTCCAGTTGTTTCCAATTTCCAGTTGTCTCCCCTTTCTAGCAATTGTCGTAGACTATGATGTGGTTGTGTATGTTTGCATGGCCTGGAATGGTTGGATTTTTGTACTGTTTCTCCGATGTCTTTCTTGTGTTTCAAGTGTAACCTTCCTGTTCCACAAGGTTCCTTCGTTTCTCTGATCTTCTTTGAGACGTGCTCCAAATTTCAAGCCTGTTTTACCAATATACATGAATGTATGATCGCATCTGTTACATAGAAGTTGGAAAACAACCATATTTTCTTCCTTTCGAAGTTTGTTTTAGGATAAACTGATAAATATTTAAAAGTGTGGTCGCTTGAGTGTGCCGATGTGGCGTTTGTGTAACATAGAGACTCACCATTGTTGCCCAAAAGTCACGCAAGTTCGTGGCGGGAGTTGGGAGCCCAGTGTCACCCGGTTTTACTGACTTGTTCATGGAACATGACATGTGTGTCTGAAATATCTGGGAGATAAAAAAAAAATGGAAACGTGGTACCCTGAGTCCACTGTTTAGCAGAAGACATACGGGTCTACATGATCATTAGACCTTAAAGCAGCTTGGAAAAGCATATTAACAAAAACCTTGAAGAATACCTGCCCGATACATGTGTTTAGATGAGTGCCAATAACCTGAAATTACGACATAGCAGGGTTCATTGTCTTGCTCCCAAGCACTGGATGAGGAAGGCCGACGATCTCCAACAAAAGATTGGCCTTACAGTCTGGTTAGCATTTCAAGGGTTTAAACCAAGATGCTGGAATGAAAACATAAGACAAAACACTGGCGCCATGGATCAGCTTCCATCGGAGGGATTGATGTTTATGGAAGTTCAGATTGTACTGGATATCTTGTGAAATGGGTAGGTGGGTAGAAAATTAGATATCGGAAGATGATAATATATAACTCATTTACCCCTGTAGACACATTTGAACCCACCCAATGCAATGGTTGGAATAGTTCATTATGAAATTTCAGGGGTGATTAAACATCAGACTGGAGAAATGTCATATGCGGAATTCCCTAAGGTGACGTTCTTTGCTGTCTCTTTTTGTCATGAAAAAAAGTAAATAACCTTACAAGGGGTTGGGGAGTTATTTTCCAGCGGGATTTCCCAAGGTAGCATTCTAGGCCCGTGCGTGTTTGTCATGTCCGCAAAATGTGATCATTATAAATAATTTTCACTTGTGTCTTTTAAGCCCATTTCGGCTGAATATCACTTAAAATTACATTTATGGATTTGGTAACTTTGATACCAGGGGTCATTCAGAAACATTTTTTATAGAAAGCAAGTCTTCTCTCTCTCCTTCTTTGTTTTCTACCCAGACAGATTTGTCTATTTAACTTATAATTAGCTACAAAGTATTGTTTATTTAGCAGACCTCGCTAGTAGGGCCCTCCCGAACCCTTGGATTCCTGACTGACACTACGAAGTGAAACTAGAGTATTTTTATTATTATCACTATAACTTCACAAGCCGTTTCTATGCAATAAATATAGAAGAAAACATGTTATTTGTCTGGTTATGTACACACCCAGAGAGCTTGTCAGGTAGGGGCTGTTCCAATCACATACTCTCTTGACTGATATCTGTGATAGTTTTGATCAATATATATATTGATATATGTTATGTCATAACTGCTTTAACGATATTTTATATAAGATGACTGATCCTTGCTATGTAACTCGATGCTTTTATGATATGTATCTGTATATTTGTAAAATGTATCAATGTAATTTTGATATATAACACCGCAAGAAACAATATTGACTTGACTTGACATCTCTGTTTGCTGGCAACACAAACTTGCACACAAACAACCCAAAACAATACGAATCTACAAGACTTAAAAAGTATGCATTCGGTAACGCCGTTCAAGATCGCGGAACCTTTTTTTTACAGTCTATACTTATATAAAATATATATATATATTTCTACCCACATGGTAGTTTTGGCCAGGATAACGAGAGCGTTTGAACCACAGTGTGCTGGTGGTCATTGGTTCGATTTCCGGAGTCAGAGACAATTTATGCTGGATTCTAAACAGAGTTACATACAATGTCCAAACCTTGAAACAGTTTTTTTTTTGTTTATCTCGGGGCAGACCTTGGTAAACGTATCGGTTGTCCGCCTCAAATTTTATTTCATGTATTTTTATGTTAAAAAATTATAAATAAATAAAGAGAAATATGAGATACGCCTTCAGGAAATTGTCAATATTCATTAAATATACAGTTCCAGTAAATAAACGCAAATGAGTCCAGGCCCATATCTCCGATATCATCCGGTCTCGGTGAAAAACGATTGTTACGGTTACAGAGTGTTTACATAGGATTTCCATTGTTGATTTTTAGTCCTCTGGTGGGATTTCAACGTATGGATAACCAGATATATCAATTTTTATAAATGTCGATAAAATATAAATCATTAATGAAATCACAGAATAATGAAATTTCGTTTTTGAATTTTAAAGAGTTTTCGTAGCTTGGTACATAACTTTGATCGATGCAACACAACAGACATCAATTAGACAATCAAAAAATGCAAATTTCTAAGCAAAGCTTTCCAACAAATCGGATCATAGTTCGAAATAATTGACTGTCTCCTCTTTAAAAAAAATCTGTGATATTAAAAAATATTTTGGGAAGTGGAGATAGTCACTAATCGGTTAGCGCGGAGGTAGAGTTTACCATGTACAGGCCTAGGGTAGTAGTACCCTATGACAGACGAGTTGGCTGTGAATTTTCAAAGACAACTCCGGGTTTTATGTGTATTAAAGATAGAGAGTTGAGTGAAGTAAATAAGTACGAAGTATAGTTTTAGTATACGCAGCTGGTACTGTGGTTATGTACAATGTAATAGGCCCACGTGTTATTTGAAATGTCAATGAATCCGTAGGTGATCCAGGGGAACTGTATACAACTGGAAACTCTCTTACCTAAACTTTTAGTAGTCTGTGGCAGATTTTTATTGTGTTTTCAGTGTTCCTGGAAATCCTTTCGCAAGACTAAAATTTGGCTGGTACAGAATACAACCAAAGGTATTGAAATACCATACAAAAATAATTTATCGAAGCTCGACAAAAGACGCCCTTACATCATTTCTTGGGCTACTTTAGCCCTACTTATGTCAAGGACGTGTTTTTCATCTCGATTTTTGGCGGGTTGTATGTGACATTATCACTGTCTATATCTAGTATTATACATCGTAATGACCCCGACTAGGCCTCTCGAGACAGGGGAAGTTATACACACACGGAAGAACAATGAGATTCCCCATCATTGACGTATTATGATCAGTCCGCGGTCAAAAGGACGAGACAGTTTATATGCGGTTACTTATACCATACAGTGTGTTATACTTGAGTTCATATTTGTTCAACGTGTCTTGCCCTCGTGGTCATACATTGTGTGTTGTACCTGTGTAGTCATACATCGTGTGCTGTCCCTGTGTGGTCGTGTACGGTGTTTGTACCTGTGTGGTTGTTTGTTGTCCCTGTGGTCATACATTATGTTTTGTCCCTGTGGTCATACATTGTGTGTTGTCCCTGTGGTCATACATTGTTTGTTGTCCCTGTGGTCATACATTGTTTGTTGTCCCTGTGGTCATACATTGTTTGTTGTCCCTGTGGTCATACATTATTTGTTGGCCCTGTGGTCATACATTGTTTGTTGTCCCTGTGGTCATGCAATGTGTCTAAATGGTGGAGGAAACCATAGTATCAGGAGAATAAACACGTTGTCGGGCAGGTGACTCAATCGAACCTCGGCCGTCTTGGTGGAAGGCAAGTGCGCGAAATATCCACTGCGCCACCTGACCACATGCCAAAGGTACTTGTACATGTATGACTAGAAGGGTAAGATACAATATATGTTGGTAGTCATTGAACATGTTACATATCGTCACGTGGTCCCTGTGGGGTAGTGATGACACCCATCACGTGACATCGCGTGGTCTGTAGTAAGGTCGTAAATCGTGTGTAAATCTCTTGGTTTCCACATTTCAAAATTGTAATAGCATACGCAAATCTAATTTTTCTTTTATTAATCTGATAACTTCATATAATTCAATTTCTACGTAACGTGGACATTGTACTTGTAGCTTATATTGTGTCTCAACGGGTATTGGCCTGTGACATTAACGTCTGGAATATCGATAATCAATGGACTATTTCATTGTACCACCGGTGATCTACTGTATGTAGACTCTGGAAGAAACCATCGAATGAAACATTACTTGTCACATGATAAGGCGCGAGTTTTGAGGATTGCAGTAAATGTCATTGCACATGCGTTGAAAACATTATTACACAAATGCTACATTGTATGTGTTGTTCACGGCGCTGAAGTTTTATTAGGTAGAACAGATGACTTCCTTTAATTTCCAATGCAATGTAATCTAACATGATATATACGTTACTACAAATTAAATTAAACAGAAAGTCGTGATAGTTAGGGAAAGGAGCGGCAGGTCCTGATACAGATCGAATGGAGTTTTCAAATTTCCTTGTGACGAGGAATGCATTGAAAGAAAATAAAAGTTTTAAAGAAGGTTCCTGGGGGATGGGTGCTTTTGAAACCCAGTCAACCAATAAAGATCCCTAACTGGAAAACTTTCACCAATAGGGAGTGCTTCATTATGCACGCAATGTCGCTACAAGATAACCGGTATGCACCGAACTGATACCCGGAAGTGACGTACAAAGTAATATCTCATTTACAACCGTAATTGAAAGTTTAATTTCAAGAATTTAAAAGAGAAATAAATCGATCGAACACGTTACGCAGCTTCAGTATTAAATCAGAGGTTCTTGAGCTGGCGAATTTTAATTTCACATAATTCAATTTTTAGTTCTTTTTCTGGATTAAGTAAAAATGTACATGCGGGTTGGAGAGCGTGATTTGCATTAGCGAGGCGAGGCGAGGAGGATGATATACCCTACATTTACAATGTCAATTGAAGGCATGTCGAAATTTAATGGAAATACATCGTTTCAAAAGTACACAGAATTAACATGATGTAGTGATGCAGACCAGACTGCATGTTTATCTCATATTTTGCTGCATGATCAATACTAGTTCCTCAAGTAAGATGATCTAAGTAAATAGCCTCGTGTTTGCTCTCACCAAGAACACGTTCATATTACAACGCATTTGAAAATATCTAAATATTATTTTTACGATAAAATCGATTTCCCCAGAAACCAAATTCAACAAAAGTTGGAACCGAAATATTTACACATGCTGTTTTGTTGTAGATGGAGGATCGTGACGAAGATTGGTTTACACACGTCATCCGTAAACAAATCAAGATCAATTGGACGCTTTTAAAATAATTTCGTTAACTGAATAAACTGAATCAGCAAAATCACCGAAATCAGCTAGGTAAATTTGATCACAGGGTCAGTAAGGTCACATTGTTCATGTACAGCAAAACAAAAGTGTCAACAGGATCATCATGGCTACAAGGTCATTCGGGTCAACAAAATTAGCGGTTCACAGTGTCCAAAGAGTTAATTGGTCAACTGAATGAGAAATGTTGGCTGGATAGACAAGGCATATTTCGTCACAATATAAACGAGGTTAAGGTGCCGTAGAGCAGGTAAGCTTGGTCAAATATTAACAAGGATTGAAGGTCATGGTGTTAATCACACGGTAGATGTGGTTAAATAGTTACAAACGGAACCTAAGAATTGCTGTCAATGTCAAAAGAGTATACATAGTTACAGCAACAAGAAAGTGAAATATCAGTTTCAGGAAACCTTGTCAACAAGGTGAACTCCAATACAGTGTCAGTAAGTTAAGGTAATTGATAATTATATAATTTGAGGTTCTTAAAAGAATACCGCTTTATCACAACCTAGGTCGTCTCAAAGTGATTCATAAGTTATTATCCGTGGTTATTGGACCATTGCGATCAGGCCAATATCTTTTTGACTCACTGGGGAGCATGCAACCGGTGCTGCAATTTAGGCGCTTATAGCTATCATTTAACATTTCCAGCACTACCCAACCACATACTCTTTTACAGCTGAGTAGACTGGAACAAGTGGAGTACAAGTATCTTGTTCAATGATCCAACACATTGCCATGACGGGATTCGAACCCGCGACCCTTCGGTCACGAGCCACGAGTCCTACCACTAGACTACCAGTTAGGTATAACTGGATACACCATGAACAGGGTAATCATGGATACGGTGACAGCAAGGCACAGCTGGATACAGCATCAACACGGTAAGGCTGGATACAGTGTCAACAGGTTCAGACTGCATATAGTGTCATCAGGGTAAGGCTGGATACAATGTCAACATGGTAAGGCTGATACAGTGTCAACAGGGTGAGTCTTGATAGAGTCAACAATGTGAGGCTTGATACAGTGTCAACAATGT
Source organism: Chlamys rubida (assembly GCA_032359455.1). NCBI lineage: Eukaryota > Metazoa > Mollusca > Bivalvia > Pectinida > Pectinidae > Chlamys > Chlamys rubida. The sequence goes on from JAUMHH010220742.1 coordinate 18,315, forward strand.
GAGGCTTGATACAGTGTCAACAAGGTGTGGCTGGATACAGTATCAACAAGGTGAGGCTGGATACAGTGTCAACAGGGTGAGGTTGGATACAGTGTCAACAATGTGAGGTTGGATACAGTGTCAACAAGGTGAGGCTTGATACAGTGTCAACAAGGTGAGGCTGGATACAGTGTCAGCAAGGTGAGGCTAGATACAGTGTCAACAGGGTGAGGCTGGATACAGTGTCAACAGGGTAAGGCCGCTACAGTGTCAACAGGGTGAGGTTGGATACAGTGGTGTCAACAAGGTGAGCCTGGATACAGTGCCTACAGGGTGAGGCTGGATACAGTGTCAACAAGGTGAGGCTAGATACAGTGTAAATAGGGTGAGGCTGGATACAGTGTCAACAGGGTGAGTTTGGATATAGTCAACAAGGTGAGGCTTGATACAGTGTCAGCAGGGTGAGGTTGGATACAGTGTCAACAAGGTGAGCTTGGATACAGTGGTGTCAACAAGGTGAGCCTGGATACAGTGCCTACAGGCTGAGCGTTGGTTACAACGTCAACAAAGTTTGGCCTGGTCAAATCAGGGTCAATAGGGTCAGAAGGCCATCAAGGTCAAAGATTGAACGGTCAACCTAGATTGCCAACACTATCACGATACACTGTAGTGTATTATTTGTTGACAAATGTGTTTGATTTGACTGCGACATAACACAATTAACTAGTTTCTCCAATTAAAATATATACACGGTATTTGGTTTCCATTATCTACTATAAACGTATATATATACTCATTGTATAAAAGTAGGAATCTTACTACTATAAATCACCGGTATATGTCAAATCGATTAGACGAGGAAACGGCACTTCCGGTCAGGTCGTATCCTAATGGAAACCAGAGATGACCAACTGCACGTGCCTTAATTGTGTGCTTAATGTTATTTACCGCCGCCATTAACATCGGAGTTTGCTAGGCTTCATCTTCAATTCTCCAACCTATGTTATATTAAATAAAATGAAATGTTTTTATCAAATCATATTGCCAGATGTAGAGATAAAATTCATATTTCGGGTAATTTAGATCAAAAGACAAAACGTAAAATTCCAACAAATTCCAACTTCTAGATAATACGTCTCGTTCCGAACAGTTTATATGACAAAAAGCAATGTTCTGACCAGTTCATATTCCACGATAAAATCTTTACATTTCCGTGTAACTGCCTATACACAAACCCTCCTGCTCAAAACTATAACGTGTACACAAGAAAGATTTCCGATCGGAAACTGTTCGGGTTTTCCCGTTATACTGTTACACTTTAGAACAATCGTGTAACACTTATGTCTTGACGTCAAATGCAAGCTCTGACGGAAATTACCGAATGGTTTCCTATTGACGTTTGTCGCATGACGGAAATTGACATTTTCCCGGGAAAAAGGCTGTTCTGTCATTTCGTCTTACAGTTTGTTTAAAGTGGACGTATAATTATATAATTAACCACCAGAAAGAAACTACACACAAAAATAAAACAGAGTTGTTGTTCTTAACGGTTAAACACGGAAACACACATTTAGTCTGACAAGATACATACAATATGTACAGGATTTACAATCCTTTGATCATCAGCTCGTGATGTAAAGATATGTGATTATAGACCTACTGTACTTTTATAATGCATAGCTCAGTTTTTTCTTTAAAAATATATTTGCTATTGACCTTTTCCAGTACTAGTGTTCATCTATTTCTTAACAGTCATTGCGCATGGCTAAATGTACACATTGCAGTTAAAATGCGGTATCTTAAAGACATATTATCAAAGATGCGCATAATATTGGAATCTGTTTAAAAGCCATAGGGATTATGCTAAATAAATGCACTTAAATTCTTAATCTTCACGTTCGACCAACACGTATACATAATTTATAACAAAGGGTATTTCGCCAAAGAGCTCATACTGCAACAGAAAATGGTCCGTTCCGACCAATTCACATTTCAGGATAAAATGTCTTGCTCGACCAATTCAAAATCAGAATCATCATTGTTTTCTTTGTCTACGTTTCCGTAAAGGCAACCTACAGTGTATAACGGCATGTTAGATCGACACGGAGTAGGAAACACGCGTGTGGATGTTCTTTCTACCTATGTATTGATTGTTTTAATCCGCACGGAAGGGCAGTGCCGAGTGATACATTACGTCCCATCGCGTTGACATTAATGGGTAGTTAAGATGACCACATGCATTATCAGCAGGTTTCTGATAACGGCCGACCCGGCCACCGGACGAAACAGTCCGCATGTGTATCGACATGTCTCTCCACGTGACGGATAGCTGTGTCAACTTATCTCAGCTGTAGATAGCCAAGCGTAGACGCAAAGTCAATTTCTCTTGAAAAAAGATGGAATGAAAGTAAGCACCATAATGGAACATTAAGATAACCATAATTATCTTTTAAAATGTAAGACGGCAGAGATTTAAAGCACTCGTCACATCTCGGCCGATTCCGTACCTACATCAAACCTCGTCTGTATGACGGAATCGGCCGAGGTTAGCCGAATGAGATTTAAAGTTGGTGGTAAGAAATCTGAAAACGGCGGTGTAGCTATGGAATCTCCTAGCTTACCCCCCTTAGTTTGAAACTCTTATAGTGATCAGACTGATTATAGTCTATTTTTAATTATTCAATATTCTAGAGACGGGCGCCAGTCTAGTGTGTACACCCTAAATGTCCCATCAATACATAAAACGTTGTTAGGGTCACCATGGGGTCAAAAGGTTAAAATGAGAAATACCACGCAAACGAATTTCGTCTGCACTCTTGACTGCATGAGTCAAATGACGTAAGAATTATCCGAAAAACCCCAATTATAAACAGTTCTACCGAAAAAACGTGAAGCAAATATATACATCGGAAACAATAACATAGTCTTCAATTAGTACGTGTGCACCTAGCAAATGACCAGTCTTGACCAGGTTCCCAGACGATTTTCAGGTCGACATATGGGTATTTCCACGTTTGATAAATTTGCTGAATTCAAATGGCAATCACATACGCTTTGCATTCTCTGGTGCAATTAGAAAAGTCATTATAAATGATGACGTCATATTTTAGGTGTCTGGCATCAAATGTTTTGTTAGTTATAAAGCAATGTATTATCTGATTTTCCCGTTAAGAGAGTTGGTGCCATACTGACAGGTTTTGTCCTGTTTCTAGATCCAGACGCTTCATTTCGTCCTCATTTTGGTTTCATCTTCACGACACTATTTCTTATCTAATAACCCTTCAATTGAAATCTTTAAAATTGTGTGTCGATATTAAATTCCGATCTATGTGGCACTTTTAATTACAACCCGTCTGGACCTGAGTCACATATAAAATAAGTATGACAGTATATTTGACGGAGGAGTTAGCTTATTGAAATGTAATTCACTGTTTTATGTGGAGACGTGCATTATAGTGGCAGACGTGAGTATTGACCAAGTTTTCCAGACGATTTTCAGCACGACGACTTATGTCCGCTATCTTCTGTCACATGGGTATATTCAACGTTTAATAATAACGCTGTTGGAAGCTGCCAGTGTGATATTTATTACATGAACCATTGTTGCATAGAACAATTACGTTTTCTCGCTACTGAGTTCAAATGACAATCCCATACGCTTTGCATTCCCTGGTCAATTATAAATGATGACGTCATATTTATAGGTGTCCGGCATCAGATGTTTTTTTAGTAATAAAGCAATATATTATCTGATTTTTCCCGTTAAGAGAGTTGGTGCCATACTGCCAGGTTTTGTCCTGTTACTAGATCCAGACGCTTCATTTCGTCCTCATTTTGGTTTCATCTTCACGACACTATTTCTTATCTAATAATTCTTCAATTTGATTTTTTAAAATTGCGTGTCGATATTAAATTCCGATCTATGTGGCATTTTAAATGACCACCCGTCTGGACCTGTCTAGCATGTAAAACAAGTATGACAGTATATTTGACGGAGGAGTTAGCTTGATAAAACCTACTTCACTGTATTATGTGGAGACATGCATAGGCTCTACTGGCAGACATACGTTGATGTAATTGTGAGAACATGCTCAGGATGCAGTGATATAATACTTTGGTGTAGACGCTCACAGATTCTGCTTTCCCCTAGCTCTGTTACGGATTTCGTATATGGTGATGAATTTCGTCATCAATGTGGAGATATTTAAATCTCTCTTTCTCTTTATTATGACCTTGAACCCCACATCCCAGTCTGTGGTCATCCGGTGTAACCTTAAACATCATATCTAATTTCGATATGTAAGCACTGGTTATGACCTTTCTTTTAACCCAACACTTCACACTGTATCCATGATTATGACATTGAACCTCCCACTTCACACACAATTGGCTGAGACCTTGAACCCCACACCTCAGCCTGTAACCACTGGTTGAACCCTACACCTCAGCCTGTAACCACTGGTACCTTGAACCCCACACCTCAGCCTGTAACCACTGGTACCTTGAACCCCACACCTCAGCCTGTAAGCACTGGTACCTTGAACCCCACACCTCAGCCTGTAAGCACTGGTTATGACCTTTAATTCAACTCTTCACACTGTATCCATGATTATGACATTGAACCCCACACTTCACACACAATTGGCCGAGACCTTGAACCCTACACCTCAGCCTGTAACCACTGGTTGCAGGTATCAAGTATGACCCGTTATACCTCACCTCATTATCCGGTCATTGGGTGTGACCTTAAACATCATACCTCAGTCAGTAGTTATCAATTGTGACCCTGAGTCTCCAACTTCACTTTGTAGTCATCAATTGTCACATTGAACACTAAACGCCACTATGACGTCATCGAATGTGACATAGAACCCCGAACCTCGCTCTGTAGTCATTGAATATTAATTTGAGCACATCACCTCACTCGATAACCATTGATTGCGACCTTTAACCTCACACCTGAGTCTGTAGTCACTAATTGTGACACTGAACCATAAGCCCAATCTGTAGGTAGTAATTAACTGTGACCTTGTACACCAAACCCCACTTTGTAGTCATCGAATGTGACCTTGAATCCAAGACCTCGCTCTATAGTCATCAACTGTGACCTTGAACACCAAACACCGCTATGTAGTCATCGAATGTGACTTAGAAGCTAAACTCATACATTGTAGTAATCAAATACAACCTTGGATACAAAATCTCACCCTTTAAACACTGGATCCGTCCGTATTCATGAAACCAATTCCATGCTCAAAGTCTAATGCTGCGCTCATGCCCTTTTTCTTGTTTCGGTGATAAATTAAGAACAAAACACATTTCGTTAAGAATTTGGATAACAATGAAGATATTTCAAGCTTCTTATTGTTGTAAATGGTTACATAATACATTTTGACCTACGTTGCATTGAGCACAGAATCCATGCTTGTTCATGTGTTGTGATCTGATTGGTTATGATCTGGGCTTCCACAATTCACTCTGTAACCACTGGTTGTAAACTTGAATTTTACACTTTTCCTCTGTAACCAATGTCTGCCATCCTGACCACCACACTTAACTCCTGACTAAAGGTTGTGAGTTATAAACCTTAACTTCACTTTGCAATGTTTTGAGTGAGTCCAATTACCCTATAGGATATTGGTATCTCGAAAAAGACAAATCAATGATTGAATTACAAAACAATGAAAACAATTGAACGTGAATATCTTTAATCAACAGGTGCCTTTACAAGCAAATTGTATATCTTTAATATCAAAGTTTTACTTCATACACAGTCAATTTACGTATTAAAAGTTTCAAGACCGACTGGCCTCTTTGTCAAGCTATGAGTGATAAATCACATACATATATTCTCAAACTGAAGAATCGTATTGAATATATTTTGAAGTTTTCGTTTTACCTTATTTGAAATAATATATATTTTTGTTCTGCATTCAAAATTAAATGATTTGCTATTAAATTTCTGTCCTGTCAGTTTTTTTATCGTCTTTCAATGATATTTGCTAATGTATTTTCTCTAGATCAAGGATAAGCGGTAAGATATGACGTTGGACCATATTATAACAAAATTGTTGCATAATGTAAAAATACAAGTTAACATTACTATGTTGGTTATCAATTCTTTCAAAACGAATTTGCATACAAAAATACCTGTAAGGAGTGTTTCAGAGATTAACATGTACTGTAAGGTCAAAGCTTAGCACACCGATGTTCCACTTGCCAGATGAAAACAGAGCTGAATATCAAACACGATTTGTTACAGTTTAACGATTATGAATTTGAACCACTCCATAATGCTGACTTGTGATCACTTTACAAGGATTTTGATTTATCCCCAGTAAACCGCCGAGATTTTAAAACGGAGTTTATGTAATGATTTGTTTAGTCGCCGTTTTATATGTATATTATGAAGCAAGTTGTAAATGGATGAAATACAATATCTCGTTCAACCAGTTGATAATCTGTGTTTGATATATTTAATTAATAGCCTCTTTAATACTGATTTACTACCTATATCACATAACATTTCTGTTACTTATAAAAACATATCTATCTCCACCAGGTACATGTAAGTCATTTATCTATATAATAATAACTATGAAATCCTGCTATTTCTGTTGCGTTTCCTGTCTTTCCTGTCTACAGTCTTCCTGTCTACTTTCTTTCCTGTCTACAGTCTTCCTGTCTACTTTCTTTCCTGTCTACAGTCTTCCTTTCTACTTTCTCTTTCCGGCGGTGTCTCCATCATGATGCCTCCGTTCTTGTATGACCCTGTATGACCCTGTATGACCCTTGTATGACCCTTGTATGACCCTTGTATGACCCTTGTATGACCCTTGTATGACCATTGTATGACCCTTGTATGTATGACCCCTGTATGACCCTTGTATGACCCTGTATGACCCTTGTATGACCCTTGAATGACCCTTGCTGTTGCGAAGACGTTAAACCCCACACAAACAAGTCAACAATTCATTTCTGTTACGTATTTCACAGGACACTTCACTATTAAGAATCTTTTAGGCCAATAACCCAAGTCTCAACCCTTTTGAAAATAATATGCTCTCCTAACGAAGCCTATATTGCCGGAGATATTCAGGATTAAAAAATCTTATTGTCCGTATGGATTTAGTGTTTTGGATTTAACGTCCTATAAATAGCTAACGTCATTTGGGACGTGTCTCAATGTGCGTGTAATGTTGGTGTAAAACATGTATTTGCCTCCTTGCGATGGAAAGTGCAGATCTGACGCCGACTTTAGAATTCTACCTTACTGAAATACCATGCCGAGGCCAACAAGCACAGTATTCCACCTGGTCATGTTACAATGTAGTATACAAACGGATCAAGTAGTTATTGCGATAACCATCAACGCTGATCGTTAAGGAAGGAAAACAGCTACCATTTTAAAGAGCTTAGATGTTATATGGCCCGGTGACAGAACCGTAGCGTATCCAACTTTAGCGAGCATTTCGTTTCACACTTAAGGCAAAAAGCGACGCATTATCAAGCAAAGCGCTACGAAAAGGGTATTAGGAAGTTAATAAAAAATATAAAGATCTCAAATTTTGCATTGGGTGCAGTAGATATATTTTGGTCGCTGATGTGTTCACTAGTAGAGGGCACAATAGCAAATCCCGAATTTTGCATTGGATTTCCACAATAGTTGCCTCCTAAAATATACAATGGGCAACATCAGCAGGTGTAATTTTGTCTCTTTTCCCGACCTGCAGGGGTGCTTATTGTTTGGAATGAGGATAAATAAATGTGCTTCGATGTTATCAAAGGAAAAAGTCTCATTTTGATTTATCGAGATGATTAAGTTGTATCTTCTTATTGTGTGTACAGAATATCTTACAGATAAGAGAGAAAAGATAAGAAAAGACAGAGTATCCAAGCAATACAATGGGACAGTAGACCAACTCTAGTTTCTTCAATGTTCCCTAAACAGAAGACAGATGCACAATTTCCCTTGAACATAGTAAAGAATTTTAGGGTCAATAGGTCAAGTTAAGAAAATACTAAGCAAACTAATTCGTCTGCAATGTATTAGTCAAATGACAAACGAAGGAATCCCAAAACGATTTTAAGCAGCTCTTCCGAAGAATGTGATGCATATACCGGTATGTCTAGTCGGCATCATTGGAAACAACATAGTCTTGTCCTCAATAATTACGTGTGCACCTAGGCTATAGCAAATGACCAGCCACCGTGACGAGTATTGACCAAGTTTTCCAGACGATTTTCAGGTCAACGACTCATCTCCGCTATCTTCTGTCACATGGGTATATATTCCACGTTTGATAATGACGCTGTTGGAAGCTGCCAGTGTGATTTTTATTATATTAACCATTGACGCATATACATATTATGAATTACCGCTACTGAATTCAAATGGAAATCACGTACGCTATGCATTCCCAGGTGCAATTATAAAAGTCATTATTATGATGACGTCATATTTTAGGTGTCTGGCTTTAAATGTTTTGTTAGTAATAAGGCAATGTATTATCTGATTTTCCCGTTAAGAGAGTTGGTGCCATACTGCCCTTTTTTGTCCTGTCACTAGATCCAGACGCTTCAGTACGTCCTCATTTTGGTTTATGATGACGTCATTATCATAACGTTAAAAACTATTAAATCTTGTTGGTGTTTATCATCAATTATTTCATGAGAAAATAGGCAAGGTAATTTGTTTGTTTGTTTGTTTGTTTGATTTTATTAACGTCCTATTAACAGCTAAGGTCATTTAAGGACGGCCTCCCCTGTGTGCAAGATGCATGCGTGTAGTGTATGTG